>KZ613956.1:355631-375296 GCA_002865655.1 Hyaloscypha variabilis F | reverse complement strand
CTCTCCCTCTCCCTCTCCCTCTCCCTCTCCCTCTTCTCTTTCCTCTTCCTCGCCGTCCTCCTCGTCATCATCCTCTTCCTCATCCTCCTCTCCTCCTCCTCCCGAAGCGGCACCACCAGCTGGAAGATTGACGGGGGCTACAGAAAAGGTCAGATAAAACTTGGAGTTTTGGAGATAGCGCCAGAAGGAACATGAGACATAGTTGTGCAGATGATAATGCCTCTTCTAAGCTCTCCCACATTCCGCTTTGTGACGAGAGTTACGGGATAAGAGTGATAAATTAAAAAAAAAATTAACTTACCACCGGGGGCAGCAACCGGAGCAGCAACGGCAGCAGCAACGGGTCCGGCGGCGGCATTGGCGGGGGCGGGGGCAACGGGATTGGCGGCGGGGGCTGGTGGTGCTATCGGATGAATGTCAGCCTTGATACTAGAACAATTCGAAGAAGATCTTCTCGTCAAGAAAGTCTGGAGAATCGAAGCCCAAGACGAAAGTGGCCTGTATACTTTGAAGTACCAACAGACGACTTTTTCCATGGCATCTAGAAGTCCAGGAAACGAAAAGGGGCGGAAATAAATGGAATACTTACGTGCGAGCGGCGGGAAGAAGGCATTGGCCGGCAACGGAGCTTTTTACGTCAGTAATGTAACAGTATCCGGACAGTATTGAAAGCGTATCCAAAAGTTCAACTGCCCATTTCAAGATGCTGAATAGAGTGGAAACATTAGATGAACTTACCTTGAGGACCCCAACCAGCGAAGATACCCTGCTGAGTCAGGTAATCAGCAGCACCCCTTGGGAGGCGGTGCGTTTGTATGTGCACTATTTCTGACTGTTAGTGCGCGAAATCATGATTATCTTGGGTAACCCGGACGAGAATGGGTAGGGGAACAAATGGCCCTAGATGAAATTGTCAAATAGATAGGAAATCGTCTGAGGAAGCAATTCTGAGGACAAGGAAGGAGGAGAATAAAGTTAATACATACTTCCGACAGCAGCAGCGGCCGCGACCGCGCCTCGAGTGGCAGCATAGGGGATATCTAGCTGCCCCTGCGTATATCCAACACTTAAAAGGGGAGGTCAGTCACGTGATCGGATCAAAACATATCTTCTACCCCCGTTCTTGAAAGGAAGGACATACTAAAGACCAGCAACGACGCTGGTTGCCGCAGCTCGCATCTGCCTCTGCTGAGCAGGAGTGAGTCCCGCCCAACCTGCCACGCGAGGCAGCAGCGTATTGCGCGCGACGGCCGCAGCGCGGTTTCTAGCACCCGTGGGACTAAACTCAAGTCAGCTTCGTCCAAGGTTTGGACAACAGTAGACATACTTCCAAGAGTTACTATGGAGGTTATTATTATAGTTCTTTCCATCAGATCTTAAGAATCAACTTACCTCATGATGATCGTAATTCTGAGATGAGACCACCATATATTAGTCCGGTGTCTATTTTCGGTCAGAAAATTGAGGGAAAGACTTACGAGAATTGGTTTTTGAAAGTTTGGATTGTATCAAGAGCTTTCATCTGGTTAGCATCTGTATTTATTGGTTGAGAGTGGTGTTGTGCTCATACTCAACTGATCGTGTATTGCCAAAGAGGGAAAAAAAAGGAGAGGAAAGCGAATTTTGGAGATATACAGATCGTGCTCGTCTTCAGATCGCTAATTTTGCGCTAATTGAGAACAATAGGGACTTTGCAAGCTAGATTTTACATATAAGAGCACAGGCGAGTCACTCGTGAGGCAGAAGCTCCTTCATGGAGAGCAGGAACTTCAAGCTCATGGACTAATTGTGTTATTGTGCTTTGATAAGAGTTTGACTATATCATATGGAAGCTATCAAAGTGTTGCTGCCCCAGGGAGATGGAGAGATTCTCCTCTGTCGGATGGTGCATAGGAATTTCCTTGCCTCTGGTCTTCGTTCTGCCAACGCCTTGTCGAGGCCAAGAGCCGAACTAACAATCCTCTAAACAATATCAAGAAGCTCTTATTGTATTAACAGCTATGCAGAACAGCCTAGAACATAACGGCAAGAACTTAGAGTCGCGCCTGCAATCCGCTCGGAAAAACCTTGCCTGCCTCCAGTAGATCGCTTCGGGCACGGGGAACACGAACGAGGGAGCCTGCTTTAATTGTGTAGAGGCCCAACAACTCCATGTTCACAGCATAGCAGAATTTTATGCTTCTCATTGTACAATATTTTCTACCTCTATGTTGTCGCTTTACCTCTTTTTGTGCCAACAGAGTCATCAATGCACTGTTATCCAGCTCCAGATTTGTCTCCCAAACGCACTTGACTTCCTCCACCAGCTCTCCTGGCAATGTAATGTTGCTGGATTGCGAAGCTTTGCTAAATTTCTATGGTTCTGATCGAGATACTCCGGTATAGGCCTTGGGAATTAAGGAGTCTGCGCAAGGAAGAATGAGTAGAGGAAGACCCTAGTAGTACATGTGCATGCCAGAGCTTGTGCTTCAAGTTATCAGGGATATTTAGCTCACCATGTCGAAGACGAATCCCCGACAGATTAAGATTGTGCTTATGGAAGGAGAATACACGCATGGAGAACACAGGCTGCTCTGGATGACCCTGCTGGCAACCATAGCCTGCGCTGTGCTCATTGGTGCTTGGATATGCCGGGTGCAGGAGTCTGGGTCTTCGCAGCAGGTTACAAATGGCCTCCCAGATTTGCAGGTTCTCTAAAATATGGAGCCGATGTTCTCAAGACTTGGTGTCCGTCTCGTTTTTCTTTAGCTCGTTGGACCTTAGCGACGGAGGGAGGGAGATTCGAGGATTCGAGAATGACAAGAGGTTCGAGGAAGATTGAGATAGGACCTAGAGCACAGAGCATGCTTGTCACGGTCAGCCTCGGTTTTGTGAAGACAAGAAGTCATTGGAGAGGCCGCACGGCAACCTGCAAGGGAAGAAAAGGCTCTGGAGAATAAGAAGCAAGACTCGCCGTGTTTCAAAGCCCTGCAAATCATGTGCGAGGCAAACGTTGTAAGCAGGGTGGTGGAGAAGGGAGATTTTGGCGCCAAGTGAGATAACTCTGGGCCGAGGAGACAATTGGCAGTCAGACTCGGAAATTGTCCCTGCTCTGTTGAAGGACTCTCCATGCACGGGCAAATGGCGTAATCATGGCTCCAGAATTCTAGCGTCGTCTTTGCTTTGGGAAATCCCGTATCGAAGGGTTTCTTAGAATGGAGAGCTTTGTCTTTGGGCTTTAAATTGCTGTGAAAGCGTGAAGATTATTGACAGAGCATTGCCTGAGAAAGCGGGACAAGCTATTTGGACTTGCCAAGAGCCGCAAGGTTAACAGCTGCTGCTTAAATAGGTGCACAATAGACAAAAAAGACAGCATAGAGGAAGAAACCTTTGCATGCTAGAGTTGGAAAGTATCCCCTGCAGTGAATTTCCTGGAGCTAGCACCGGAAGGGTTCTAGAGACAGTGATACACTGGCTGAACAAATCCCCGATTTTTCCTCCCAAGAGGTCTCAATTTCTGTAAAAATATTGTAAATGAGCTTTGTGACGCTGGTCACAGGACTCCTTTTGATGAGGGTAGGTTCCTGAGAAACGATCCGAAGCGAAGTGTGGCTTGTTGGGCCAGATTTCGGAGAATAGACTAGACCAACACTTCGCGAGCACGAACGAAAATGCGAATAGCAAAAGAAAAAATCTAACGGAATACCTTACAATTATGTCAAATTTGAGTCTACAATAAAATTCTTAGACCTAGGGAGCCTTTGCTGCTTATTTTCTTTGAAGTTTTTCCATCGATTCTGGCAGCTCTTGCGAACATGCTACCCACGACATTTCCATATAACTGGTTAAATCACAAACCAGGACGGCCAGAAAACCATCGAAATATCTTACAATGATGCCAAATTTTATTTTGCGATAGCGCATAGACCACTAGATTGGGGTTATTGCTGTTTTGCTTTTCTGAAGTGATGAGTTAGCCGGTTGCCGGGCCGGCCCGGATTTACATTCTCTTCCAAACCGCGGTTAGCATCAGCGCATTCTCCCCAGATCTTTGTAGTCCACCTCTTTAGAGATCTCGCTTCTTAAACCTTAACTCCTAAGAAAACGTTCCAGTATCAGCAAGCTGGATTTCGAGCCTCAAGTCTAACACCTCGAACGCGGAAGACCTGAACAAGATCGAGGTCAAGCACAACGTGATCAAAGCAGCCATCGGTACGATCACGGGTGACATGGATCAGCACAAGCACGACCGGTTCTACGGCGAGTGTCCCAACCACCCAAATCTGGAGTTCTACGCCCGGTTCTGCTCTCTGAAGGAGACGCCGATATTCCTATTGGAGAAGGACCCGAAGGAAAAGAACAAGAAGTATCCGTGGGAGGAAGTCCAGGCATAGGCCCAAGTACACAACGCCAACACAACACCTTTTCCCCTTGACCTGGACCTTTGCTGACCTCTGTGTTACTTCTAGTCCGATCTCACTCTTCCACTCTCCGAATCTTCGAACATCTTTCGTCCTCGAAACCCTCGATCTCAAACATCAAGATCGAGATGCGCGTCTGGAAAGCCTTCGCAAACCACGAGAACCACCACCAAATCAAAGCCTTCGCCACCTGCTGCACTCGCACCGACGGACGGCATTCTCAGGGAAGGAAGAAAGCTGCTGAGATATTTATGGTCGCTGGTATGCTTGAAAGAAGGGTTGCAGAACAAGGGGATGCTCTTGGTGGTGGGAAAACGCAGCAGTTGGGAGTGCTTGGAGACATCTGGGGCAAGCCTACAACGAGGGAAGCCCATGTAGGAGAAACCGATTACTATGCAATGAAAATGGAAGTGGTTTCGTCCAAGACGTCCCTCAAAAATCGCCGCAGGTCTTTCTCGAGGCTGAATGGCTCTAAGCTAGGAACTAAGTTGATTCTCCCAAGCAGCATCCGGCGGGTAGCACATGGAGCGATGAGCTGCGAACCAGGAATACAGTGGCTATGGAGCCATTCTTACAGTCAGGAGAAATAGATCTTAAGCACGAAACCAGTATCTAGGAATGACTGCGATCGAAACCAGTGCTACTTCTCCTAGGATGGCATGTGGACTGACAGGAGGGCGTTTTTGATGGCTGCTGCTGGCAGATTCAGAGAAATGCTAAACCGCTAAGAGCGTTCCAGTGGAGAGGCATATATACCTACACAATTATTTGAGGATTCAGAGACGGTTGGCAATGGGAGATTCTTCTCCAGGACCCTCTACGTTAAGTTCGATATCGATCGTTTCGTCCGAGTCTGCAGTTGAACCATCCCGTTCAACAGTAACAAGGAACACCATTGGCCAAAGATATTGTTGATTATACAATTGGTAGAGATGGCCGGACGAGAGCCTCGGGGCAGAACTTGTGGAATGTTTCCTCGTTCATATCCTTTGTAGTCCCAAGTAGGTCCCCTCTAGAAATAGAAGTTAACAATGCCCGTGAACCTCTGATTTGCCTTGATCTTTCGCAAGATTAGATTTGGTGAGGCATGCTAGCGATTGATGTGAGTTTGTTGATACCGATAATTTGAGGCCGCGACTGGAGGCTATATTTTCCCAAACTCCCACTTCCAAAATCCTTTCCTTCCTCGCAACTACGTGATCAAAGAACCTGTACGTGAAGTTTCGTCCACAGAGAGGGTATTTATGGGCTGATTGGACGAAAATAGACTTTCAAACCCATCACAAACGTAAAAAGACAATCTCTTATATGTTTTTCGTCGGATTGATTGCTTTTGGGCTTTTTGTTGACAATGATATCAGCAACACCATGTCTCAACCAGTTTGGCTCGCGCCTCCGGGGTAAGCTGAAATCCAAGACTAAATCTATACGACGAAAGCTAACATTAGCAATAGCACTCCAGTCACCCTCGAGTAAATATATCCGACGAAACGAAAGCATTGAGCCTGAGACCAGAGTGGCTAACAATTTTGACTCTTAGCAATGTTAGGATCAATGGCATCTCGTAGTAAGTTCAATCATCTGACTTGAGGAGAATATGAGACGGCTAACAAGACAATGTAGTCGGGAGGCTTTAGTGTACGTCCTTTCATCGCCAGTCTTTCATGAGACAAATGCTGACAAGCCACATGTTAGTGCCAAGAACAAGGCAAGAGACTCCGCCGTCCTCCGGGACAAGAGAAAGCTGGAGCGGCCGGCCGCTGCAGGTGATGCTGCCTTGGCTGCTCCCGGCGCCTTGGCGGCTGCAATTGCGAGGGGACGCGCTGCCGTGTACGCCAAGTAGTAAGTAGTATAAGATACCACTTTGGGTATGATCACGGGACTCATCTCTGGTAGCACCGATGAGCGTGAGATGATCGGCTGTCGTTACCGCTCCGTTGTGGGGGTGAGACAGGCCCTGGGCATACCACGTAAGTTCTTTCCTCCTGTATTTTGTTGCTTGGTCTTTGGGGTCTATCTCGTCTGTGCTTCTGTTCAAAGTTGGACGAGACAGTTATCAGTCCTTGTTTGACCTCTGGGAAACCCTTTCGTCCAAAATTAGCGCTGACATCGAGTGTAGCATACTAGGTTAAGAGGAGAGGGGGGAGGGGAGATGATTCGGTGCGGGTGCTACGGCATGAAAAGAAAAGTTTAGATTTTTGCTCTGGAGCTTCGAGCTCAAAATTGAAGATTTTATCTTCGTCACCAGGTTCCCGCTGATTGTTGAGCCAAATGTGGTGATTCCACCTCTTCTTTCTACTAATTCTAGGTGAAAATCAGACGTCCTGGAGAGGAGAAGATAAGTGCTCCTTAAACCCCTTTCTGCTAAGTGAAATCTGACTATCTTTTCTGTACTGCTTTGCAGGACCAAACTATCTTGAGATTGCAAGGTAACAGCGCCAAGCTGGCAACTCCAGAATTCCAAGCCATTTTACTTGGACCTTTGCTAACCTGGTTTTACTTACAGTTCGATCTTTGTTCCTATACTTCGAATTCCCGAACCTTATGGTTCCGCTCAAGCCTCGATCTCGAATCCTTTCTACAAGCTGTTACATCTGGATGGGGAGAGGACTGGGAATATGGGATGCTGTTGCTGTTGACAGGGTACACTGATCGAAGAGGCTAGTAGAAGGAAATAAAAATAAACAAGGAAGTGTTTTGTCTTCCTGTCTCTGGCGTCAACCAGTCAGGCAGCACAAATGGCCAACGGCTGCAGCACCTTTGTTGGGAAAGGAATAGCTGCGCAATCGAAGCAAGTGCCACTGCTCCTAGGATGACATGGACAGTGACAAGAGCGTGTTTGGGATGGCTGCTGCTCGGAAATTCAAAAAAATGCGAAAATTCCAAGAGAAGTCAAGCGGGGAAGCATACACACAACTGAAAAGGGGGGCAATACGGGCAGAAGATAAACATGGATACCGAAAATGTCAGGGCGCTGCAGGGAGATCCGGAAGAGGCTGCAGGCTGATCAACCATCGGCTGTGTTGTATACTGGTATGGAAGAGCTGATCAGAGATAGAGTGTTGTTGGCTACACAATGGGAGATGGAGAGCTCTGGACGATGGGCTTGGAGCAGGTTGCCAACTATTTGTCGAGTGGTTTCGTGTAGCTATGGCTCTACGAATGTACACGTAAAGCATGTACATTCGCAATAGCATTGATCAGAGCTCTATTAAATCTTGGGTATAGTCTTAATAGTCATTTTCCCAGGAAATCCAACCGAAATCAGGAGAAAGAGGCTGGAATGCTTCCTAATCTGCCGGAGTTAGTTTTCCACATGTGCAATATCAATTTTTGAGTAGAATAGCTTTGAGATCGCTTGCAAGTGACTTGCAAGCGGCTTATTCCAGATCGGTAGGGCTCAAAAGATCGCTTCCTCTCCGAAAAATTCTTCTTCTTCCACAACACGCTCTCTCCATGTATGCCGCTCAACACCACTACCAACGATCAGAAACAGGTGCTAACCAGATAAAAATAGATCTCTCTCAAATTCAAGAAAGCTTTCTCGACTGATTGTACGTTCTCTACAAATTCTGCGGACGGAAATGGAATTTTTGCTAATTTTCGGCGTAAACAGAAGTCAATACATACAAAATGGCTCCGTAAATTGGAATCCTTTCACCAGATGTACCGGATAATATTAGCTAACGGATATAAATACATAGTAACAACGATAAGAGCAATAAGGGAAAGGGCAAGGAGACGTAAGCTTGCCCCTGGACGGGTAGAACATTGACAATGGAAGAGGCTAATATCACGTGCTCTACAGCGGTGGCTCTGGATCCGGAAGCACGTATGTTTTGATTGTCCTCAATGTCTGGGCACAATCAAGAGCTAATCCTTTTGGTTAGCAGTACTACTCGCGAACGGTACGGATCAGTTCAATGTTCATAGAAAGTCTAGAACAATCAGCTGACAATAGTCACGTGACAGACCCAATGCAAAGCGACAGACGGCTTGTCACCGTGCTCGCCTTCTGATCCGAGGCATCAGACAATACCAAGCTGCAATTGCAGCCGATCCGACTCTCATAGCTCGGATGGAACAAGCTCTCGTTGACCGAGTCAACGCAGTTTAGTATGTATCTGGTTTTTCGGGGGAAAAGGGTAACGTCACGTGACTAAACCCCCCTTTTTTAGCGAAGCGGCGGCTCCCGGTGCGATCGTTTACGGCGCTGGTGAGGAAGGTGCGCGGGCTGCTCTTTTGGCGGGGGGTTGTAAGTGCTTTGTCAGGTAGTAGCACTATGGTGTGCTGTGTTGATGGTTTTATAGTGTCAATTACGCTTCTGGATGAAGCAGGTGGTGCTGGTCGTGCTGGCGGTAGGTTATCTTGAGCTATTTGGCACTGTAAGGACACTTGTGAACTCGTGCTGATCTTTTTAGGTGGAGTGGAGGGTGTTCGTGCGGGTGCTGGTGCTGGTAAGTCCTCTACTGCTCGACTCACGAGCATTACTTTCCCACGGGGATCTGGCAATTGGAACGATCAAATCCAATATTGCAACGATGACTACAGTCCCACTGGAACTTTTCCCTGTCACTGACTTGAAACCCTTCAAACTAATGCAAATCTCTAGGGGTTGGTGGTTCTCGTGGTGGCAAGTTCCCTTTTTACTCCACTCACTTCTGTTTAAACTACAATGCTAACTTCTTTTAGTTTCTGGTGGTGGTTTTGGTGAGTGCTCTCACCAGCGTGCAGATGTTGAAAACTGACTTCAATGAGCTGTTGTCGAGCGTGGTGGTGGTTGTAAGTCTCATCTCAATGTGCCAAGTCGATTATGTATTGACTCTTATCCAGCTGCTGGTCCTTCTGTCCGACGTAAGTCTTTCCATCCAATCAAGAGTATTATCTGGCATGGATACGAACTTTCATCTGACACGTGCAGCTCCCTCTCCTACCCTAGGTGAGGACCGGAGTAAGTCAACACCGCCCCTTCTTCTGTCCCTTCATCACTGAGCTTTCATCTGATCACGTGCATAGTCATCATCCCGGCCTTCTTCCCCTCCGTTGGTGCTGCTGTCCGACCCGCCCTCGTTCAGCACCTGGGTGGCCCTCGCCACATGTATGTGGCGTTCGTCCGAGCTTTTGCTGCGGCGAACTACCCTGGAGTGGACGCCTCCGTTGTCTTGGGCTGTCTCCGCGAGGAGTTCAGCAACCTCAACCTCCCCGATCTCGACTAGATCAGGTCTCGTCCGGTCCTCAACCGGCCGTGGGTTGCAATACCCTCCCTTTGGGTAAAATAACATTGAACTAGCATAGTTTCGTCTCGGACGAAGAATGGAATTTCTCTCTTCTCCTGGAATACCTGGATTCTGGATCTTGGATGAAATAGGTGATTATATCTCATTATGTACTAATTACCAGTTGAAAAGCCTGGAAAAGGAATGAAGAAGAGATAAGTACCCTGCGGACTCCTTTTCTGCGAAGATAATATTAACCACCACTCTCTCGCTTCGCAGAACGGAGAGGCTAGAATCCGAGAGTAGAAGCTCGATTGGAACATTGAACCTGAAGAGACTGAAGGAACTGACAAAAGTCGAGAAGAGATCCGTATCTCCATCTTCGACAAGAACGTACCGGACTGGAAGAATGACAACGAAAATGCTCGAGAGTCAAAACGATGAGGCTGCAAGCGAGAGGACTTCGAAGCTGAAAAATACGACTTGAAATGGAATATTGGATGGGGCTTGGATCTGCAGACGGGAGCATGGGCCGGAAGATTTTGATGGAGCGCAGGATTGTCACACACTCGAAGTGGGACTGCTTTCCTGGGGAAAAGTCGAATTGGAGCTTGCTTGAGGACTGGATGTACGCTCGGAACTTGGAACATTACAAGGAGAAGTGGGCGAGGAACAAAACATATTTGGGAACAGAGGAATGGTCGAATGGGGGGGGATAATGACAGAGTGGGGAAGAGTGGACAAGGGTGAGGTTGAAAGTTCGAAGGTGACCAGGACAACGGCTGAGCAACGAAGATTGGGTATGGAGAATTGGGGACATAAGACCATGAAGTACTGGGGTTGCAGGAACACACTAGAGCAGAGAACAGAGTGTGGCTTCGATATCTGGAATAATAAGCAATTAACCAGACCAAGTCGAATCTAAGATTGAATGTTTCCAGACCCATATCCATCCATCATTAAAAGTCCAAACCTTACTTTTGCCGTTTGCCTCGCTCCAAACCCAGTATCCCATGTCCGAACCCCATATACACAAGTTGTTCTCATTAGGACTCCTCCTATTTTCAACACCAGACTCCTTCCCAGTACCAATCTACCATCATCCATGACCAACCCATTCATTACCTTGCCATGGCTACCGCACACGCACACACGGTCAGCACACCTCGCACCATTACACATTAAATTAAAATTACAACACCTCATCTGAGAAACCTAACTTCCCAAACGCAAGTGCCGTCTCCCTAATCCTCAACGGCAAATCCCAACCATAATCATCACTCGAACCATAAAAACATAACGCACCTTTCAGGAGCCGGAACCCCTTTCTCAACCACACATGCGCACCTTTCTCATTCCCCAGTATACTCTGGAACTCCGTAAATAAATAACAAGCCATGAAACTCAGCTCCCAGGTGACGGTATCTGCTCGGCCTTGGATCTTAGAGAGGTGGTTAGAGAGGAGTCGGATGGCTTTGGAGTAGTGTTTTGAGGCGGAGAGGTGCAGGGAGCTGATGATTGAGGTGTAGTTTAGGCAGATGTTGACGTGGTGTGATTGGTGCATCATTGCGGTAGCTAGCACGAGGTGGCGGAGAGAGGGCTCGAAGTGTGATACTTGGAGGAGGAGACCCCAGATTGGGGACTTGAAATCAGTAGAGGTGGGTGAGGTGTGCAGGGAGACGAGGTATTGGAAGTAGTGGGCGTCGCGTTGGGAGATGGGGAAGACGGGGAGTTGAGGTGTGGGGTTTGAGAAGAGGTAGAGGGATCCTCGTCGTATGTAGGGGAGGGACGACCGTCTAAGAGGGGGTGTTGGTGGGTGTGTGTCGTGGATGGGGAGGCAGGCGAGACTGCATTTCCGCGAGAGGTGGTTGTATTCTGAGTAAGGAGGTGGTCGGTCGTTACAGGTTGTGTTTTCTAGTCTGATATTGTCAGTTGGCAACTCGACACGATGTCTGCCGTACGTACCTGCATAAGTAGCAAGCGAATCTCTTCTTTGGTGCCGTTCTTCTCCATCTCGACTTTCTCCTCTTCACTGTATGAGTGACTGTCAAGCTAGTCGTACTTCCATTTCGACGACTTTGTGGTATGTCTCTCGAGCATTGGTCCTTGCTCGAGTAGATTGTCTGGATCGAGACTTTCCGTCGGACAATTCGATCAGTCTTCAACACTGATATAACAACTCGCGTCTGGGAGACTAATTGCCAAAGGAGACGCGCCGAGAGGAAAGCACCGTTAACACATGTAGGCTGCTCAGCCTCGCCCATCGTCTCCCAACTCCAACGCCGAAGAAACAATGCGGTGGGTTGGAACTCCAAATGTTTCCTGGGAGGCGGGACATTTTGTACAGCTCAGATCGCGGAGCGCGTTGAAGCACCCAATTTTAACCGTGCTGGCAGCGCCAGCAAGCCAGCGTTTGGTAGGGAGGGGTAGTGATTGGTTACCACTTTCGGAGGGGCAGCGCCTGGACATTTTCGGGTGATCTGCTGCTGGGAGGGGCAGGTCTAGCGCTTGAGCCCCCGCCCAATGGAGAAGAGGTTTCCGAGATGAAAGCAATGCATGATGACAATTGCGGGGCAAGGCTGCAAAGAGGTGACATTTTACTACACAAAAAAGAGTGATTGGGTACGACCAGAATAGTTTCAAATTACCCGGAGGGGTAGCTGGGGAGCTTGCAGCTTGCATAAAGAAACTTCTCCGTCCCCAGAAGGGCCAGAAGGACAATGCGGGATCGGTGCCAAGATCTGGATGTTAATATTCCGCAGTGTAAGAGCACATACCCGAGAAGCATTAAGAGTGTCTACGGATCTTCACACAACTTTGCAAGAATTATGTGTACAATAGTTCAGGATCGAAAATTGTTTCATCGGAGAGTATATGGATCCTCTTCGCATGAAGCTTAAATAAAGTTTCACGGGAGGGTGGCTGCTACCGCTGTTTCAATCATGCGTGAACCCGCAATGGGAATCGGCATTGCGAGGCTCTTTACGTGAGAGCTTTCGGCAAATGTACCCCAGATTCACAGCCCACTGTTGTACGAGATTCGACCTGTCAGCATCTTATCCATGGAATCGAATCCTCTGGTATGTGTAACCCGCGGGTGGCTGGGTCAGGTCGAAGCATCACTGCAGATACGGAAGGGTCTAGATGTATACCCCGCACAACACATGTACCCAAGCACCGAATCGCATGGAAGTATGGTTCGAGCACGCAAGATGGTGGCAGGTGTTGGAGTATAGACAAAAAGGATGAGCACGAACTTAATGCGGTTATTGCATCCCTCTATGATATGTGAATTTCCTTCTGAGGCAATATGCTGCTATCCCCTGAGCTTAGGCACGTCTATATCATCTGGAAGACATGAGACAATTGGACGAGACACCGCCTTATCCTAGAGCTCAGCTTTTGTCTTGAAGATGACACTGCATCTTGATCGGGACGAAAGACTTCGAATCCAGGGGTATCGAAAAGAAATGAAAGAAGGCCTAGAGAATGAGACCAGAGCATGCATTCCAAGTAGCAAAATCCTATTAATAATTTCCTTTGGAAGTTCCGGAGAGAAAGACGTATCTTCAAGGCACTGGTGAAGTATCACTCTTGCTCTCACATGCCTTACTAGCTTTGTAGCAGTCAACTCATTCCATCTCTTAGGCCATATATGGCACAACGTTGTACTTTCTCTCAACCCCTCCTTCACCTCTGTCCCCAGAACTCAAGAAACACCCACATGCACTCAATGCTGGAAATAAGGCCACGCGAAAACTCCGTGCAAAAACACTTCAAGCTGGCCGAGCATAAATGAGCGTGAGTTGACAATGCAACCAAATTTTCTAACTTGCTTGACGCCTGTCTATATTCTATCATGCTGGAATCACTTGACTCCCTTGAGACTGAAAAAGTTCTGAACTACCTCGATGCTGAGAGATTCCCATCAAGCTTTCGTCTATCAAAGCGTCCCATCTAAGATCTCGTCCTAACATCGACTTGCCAAGGTCCAAGCTGCGCAACTCTGCGAGCAGCTCCTGGCTTTCTTCCCTCCCCTCTACTCTGTTCCGTCGAGTATGGAGTCTGCACTCTCCAACACCTCAAAAGTTATCCCCCAAACTCGGTAACTTAAGTCCCTTCGGCACAACAAACAACCCTTTAGCCTCCACACAAACCCTCCCATCCAGCGTCTCCAACCTCCCCGAAACCCAGCCCTTCCTCTCCGTAAACCCCTTCTCTGGCACCGCCCTAATAACATAAAAGCTATTCGTAACAACCGGCTTCAAATAATTCAGCTCCAAATTCGCCGTCACGCCCGTCTTCGCCGGAAACTGCCTAACCGCACACCGCCCCAATATCTCATCCATAATCGTAGCCGTAACCCCACCATGCGTAACACCCGGCCAGCCCGCAATCGCGCCCCCGAACCAAATCACCGTGACGATCTCCCCAGACTCTTTATTCCAAAAGACACGCTGGAAGCCACCGATGGCCCGCGCGCCGCCCAAAGGACCGGTTGTGAGGCGATGTAGGAGCTCAGGCTCGGGAACGAAGGAGTAGGCTTCGTAGGAGATCCAGGTGGGATCGGTGGAGAGGGATTGAACGATTGGGAGTTTTTCGGCTTCTTTTTGGAGGAAGGCGACCATGAGGAGGTCTTCTTTTGAGCCGGCTGGGGGGAGGTCGGGTGGTGCGAGGACAAGGCGCACGTATTGGCCTGCTGTGAGGCCGATGAGGAAGAAGATTGTTGCGTAGATGTAGGGGCGGAGGGAGCGTTTGGGTATTGTTTGGACAGAGGGTTGTGGTGGAAGGGAGGAGAATTGGGAGCGGAGGTCTCTTGGTCGAGGTTCGGTGGGAGGTGGTGTTGATTCGGTTGCGTATTGGCGGTTATGTTGAGGAATACGACGAGGTAATAACAGAGATGCTTGTTTGGAGAGGCAGAGACATCTTTCTGAAGGTCTGTAGATCAAGCCGAATCTCGAGGTTTGCGAGAGGACTCGCACTCCAGCTGGTAACCGTGTGATCATCGTGGAGATCAGAGCTCGCGGCAGCTTGGAAGGTCAAGATAAAGATGTCCGTTTCTCCTCTCGAGCTTCAACCCTCTTTCCTGGCTCCGGCGTAGTCTCGTCGTCGCAATTGGTGACGATTGTAAGCTTCAAGCTTCAGTGCACCAGTTGCCTCGGCGGATCTCTCACAGCCCCTGTCCTGACAGAAAGTGGCCCTTTTCTGCCAGCCAATCGATAAGTAGCAGTGACATCCCGATAACATTTTCTCAGCAAGGCTCAAACTCGTCCCTCCATCGACCACTTTACAAACACTCGCCCATAACTCACTTACAATGGCTTCCTCTTGCGTTCCATCCGCCTTCTCTTCTGATCATCTCCCCCCATGAGGTCTTTCACCACTTCTCCTCGGTACCTCACACGCCCAATCCTCTTCAAAACAATCCATAGAATGGGATCCATCACCTCCCCTCGCACGCTCAGAACTCTTGCACAAGTCCCCGAGCTCGCCATCTCCGCTGCGGAAGATGACCTAGAGATCCGAGAGAAATACCGTCCCTTCCTCCTTGATCCAGAAGTAGAAGCCACAGACTGGGTCTCACAATTGGAGCTCGATACCGCGATTTCGATGGCTCAAGCAGACATCGAGAAGACCAGCTCACGACTCAAGGTCTTGGTTCTTTATGGGAGTCTGCGGAAACGGTATTCCTCCCTTCTTCCCTTTTTTTCTCTACTTAGAATGCTAATGCAAGCCCAAGGTCATATTCCAAACTCATGGCCTTCGAAGCCTCCCGCATCCTCCACCGTCTCGGCTGCGACGTTCGAATCTTCAACCCCTCCCTCCTCCCAATCCGCGACAGCGTCCCCGACACACATCCCTCCGTGAAAGAGTTACGCGCCCTCTCCCTCTGGTCAGATGGCCACCTCTGGGTCTCCCCAGAACAACATGGAAACCTTACTGCTGTATTCAAGAACCAAATCGACTGGATTCCCCTCTCAACTGGCTCTGTACGTCCCACACAAGGACGAACACTAGCGATTGTACAAATCAACGGCGGGAGTCAGAGCTTCAATGCGTTGAATAGCTTGAGGATATTAGGGAGATGGATGAGAATGTGGACGATTGTGAATCAGAGTTCCCTGCCGATGGCGTATAAGTGCTTTGAGGACGAGGGCGGTGATGGGAGTGGGAAGAGTAGGCTTTTGCCAAGTGGAAATCGAGAGCGCTTGGTAGATTGCATGGAGGAGTTTGTGAAGTTTACAGTTATGCAGCGGCCGTATAAAGAGAGTTTTGGGGATCGGTTTAGTGAGCGGAAAGAACGAAGAGAGAAGGAGGCGAAGAAGCGGTTGGCGGAGGTTGCGAGGGAGGAGAAGGAGCTGGCTATTGGGGGGAGCATATAGAAGTATTGCAGTTGGAGGGCAGGGATCAAGGCTTCTCGTCCACCCGCCCATCACTCCCCTCCTCAACCTCCACTCCAGGCCGATCAAAGTAAAACAACCAAATATCACTCTTCACCCCGTTATCCACATACCTCTCATACTCCTCCTTCAACACTTCCCCCTTCTTCCCACCACACTTCACACAAACCTTCTGACTCGCCACATTCTCTGGATGCGTCTTCGCCACCAGTCTATTGATATTCTTCCTCTCTGAAATCCAGTTAACCTTTCTCCCCACCCCAAATACACACACGGAAAGCTAGGAGGCAGAGAGAACTCACCAGGCAACGCCCAAAACAGTTCCAGAAAAGCCCGGAACCCCTCCGTAGCATACCCTTTCCCCCAATACCGAACATTCATACAATACCCGACTTCCATACCCTGCTTACACCATCGATTCGTGCCTACCATTCCTGTTTCCTTCTCATCAGCCCCCCTTCCTCCCTCTCCCACCCAACCATCCATTTCCACATTGGAGGAAATAAAGGAGAGAGCTCACCAATACACTTCACCCCACCCCCCTCATTCCTCTCCCCCTTCAACAACAACGCATATTTATCAATATCCCAATTCTCCTCCGTAGGTAAAATGTATTTTACCAGCCACTCTCTGCTCTCTTGAATGGAATTCTTTTTTGGTTTACTCCTTTTCAGTTCTTAGCGTTCTTTCTTTGTCTCGAATGGAATGCTAAGGAGGAGAAGGAGAAGAGGAGCGAGAATTGATGGGGAGATTGGAAGGGGGAGGGGACGTACGACCAGAGAACGCCAGCGTCGTTGTCCCATTGCTCGTGGAAATCTGAAAGGTGCGCGAGACTCAGTGTCTCTAAGTACAAGCGCGGGGTTTCTGCTGCGTATGGGGGGGAAGACATGTAGATGGTTGTAAGTTTTGTTGAGTTTGGATTTGGATTTGAGCTTAGATTTGGGGTTGAGGAGAGGGAATGGTGCGGGTTAAAGGGAAGAGTGCTCTCCGGATGAGTCAATTCGGTCTGTCTGTGTGTGTACGGAAAGATGGAGATAGGCAAGTTGGAGGCGGTGAAGAGGATTGTTTCCTAGAATGGAAAACGGCTCCGTGAGGTGCCGAAGTTCAATCTTGTACCGCTCGTGTGTTGAGAAGGTAGTGAGAGATAAGATGGGATAGGGGAATGGTGGGGTGAATCACGTGTTTGGCGGGGTAGCTGCAGTTGATGTACCTACTGGACAGCGAGGTTGAACAGAAGATGGAGAGGGTTGCTTCCAAAGGAGTGTTTCATATTCTTTTGTATCCGTATTTCGTAACCTTTCCTATCCATCTCCTAACCTATTGCCCATCCATTCCGTATACTCCAGTTCCTAACCCCCATCCTTCCCACCCTGATTCCCTACTCACAGCTCGTCTTCCAAAAATGGAATAAGTCTCTGCTTGAACTCGTCCAAGTCCATCTCGCCATCCACCTCAACATCAAAAACCCCCGGCGTCTTCGGCGGTATCAACACCGAGCTCACAACATGCACGACGCCATCCCTCGCAATCCCATCCTGGACCGCCACGCTCGAGAAACCGTTAATCTTGATATTAATATATCCTCCATACCTCGCCACATCAATACTCAGTGACTTCTCATCAAGCAACGTCGGCAAATCAACATGGAAGTATCCCTTGGGGATATCTTCCTCCTCGAATTCATCACGTTCATGGCAACGAGTAGCAGCGGACTTCGCTTTATAGAAAGCATCAGAGTAAAGAGTTTGGTTGGCCACGACGTGGTACTTGAGGAGTGCCTTGAGGTACTTCTCGCCGTACTTGGAGAAGAGGAATCCGTTGATGCGGGGACCGAGTTTCTTGAATGCGAGGTTGGAGGGCGCGAAGAGGGTTCCACCTTCGTGGGGAGAGGCCTTGATGGCTTTGAAGAGACCGGTTTTCTCGAGGCCGAGTTGCAGGGTTGAGAACTCGGTGGGGAGAAGGGAGAGGATTGTGAGGGCTTCTGGGGGCGGGAGGATGATGGAGTCGACGCCGTGGATTACGCCGTTGGATCCGAACTATGTCTTTGTTAGTATTTGTGAGAGGGAACGGGGAGGGGGGACGAACAATGTTGACGGCGATGATCTTGCTGTAGAAGTTTACGTTCAGACCCTTGAAGGGACTGAGGCCAAGGCGGAGTCGTTGTGGCTCTCCGCCGAGCTTGTCTTCTCCCAACGCAGTGGGAATCGTGTGTGTAACCAAGATACGTCCAGCAGGGTAGAAGTCAGGGGAGACGTGGTAAGCCAAGACTTTCTTGATGAGCTCCTTTGATGGCTTCTTGTGTCCCTTGGGGATCTTCTCGAATGCTTTGTCGGTTGGAGCGAAGAGAGTATAGTTTGCAGCTGTGCCGTTCAGGGTCTCGACCAAGTCAGGGTACTCGTTGATGAGCTCGGCAAGCTTGGTGGTGTACTTGCTGCTTGAGATGAGCTCGTAGATGGTCTTGTTGGACTTGTGGTGTCCATGACCATGATGAGGCTTGCGGTGGTGGGGTGGCTTGTGTGGCTTGTGTGGATGCTTCGGCTTCTCCAAGTCGTCGAGGTCCTCTGGTATTTCCACGGCACTGTCAAGAAATCCTGCGATGTCGACCTTGGTCATGGACATGTAGCACTCGAAAGTGCCTTTGGCCTGTTGAGCAGCATCGGTGGCTGCGTTGAAAGCATTGTCCAATGCATTCTCGGAGAACGCAACGGCGTTCTTAAATGATTCCTCGACTCCATCCCAGAGTCCTTCGACGTTGTCCTGCAACTTCTCGAAGAGAGACGGCTCCTTCTGTGATTCGAGGACGATCTGGTTCGTCATCTGCTCGTCCGGAAGGACGAATGCAGAAGTAATGGCCGCAAGCGGCAGCAAGGTTTGAACAAACTTCATCTTGATGATATTGATGTGTTTGATGAAGTTGGAGGAAATGTGGGAAGATGGAAGGAAGAAGATGCAATCCTAGGCTAGAGGTTGCGTAATGACGCCTGCAACAGGCTCGGGGCCGAAGTGTTTGATACACTCCGAGGCGAACCAAGCGGGGTTGCGGAAAACGAAGACTGAAGCTGGGAAGACGATTGGATAAGGAGACGCAGAATCAACTTGGACTACTTAAATCCGAGTTGCATTCCGGATTTGGTGGATGAGGCTTCAGGAGCTTGCGCGTCGTCTGCTGGAATGGCATCATGGCATCACAGTGATCGAATTCGTCTTGGCGCTGTCACATCCCTGCCTACCCCTCGATCGGCGCATCTTGATGCCGACGTTCAGAATCCCATCCTCTACGGGAAGCATGCGATTGGTCGAAGGAGGAATTGTGAAGAAAAGAAAAAAAGATCGTAATTCGGAATTGTTGACAAGAAAGAATGATAATGAGAAAGTTTAAAGGAAGCAAAGGAAGGGGAAAGAGAATTTAAGTGAGGAGAAACCCCTGTACGGTGTGTTTTTAGGGGGTAAGTGGTCAAAACGTCAAAATAGCAAAGTACATCGGCCCCGAGGCTATAGCTAGGTATCATTGAAATTAAAACAAAATTCTAGTAATAGCTACTCATTTTTCTATTTAAATATAACTCTTAGAAAGAGTTTAAAACGCCTAAAGATATATTTACCTTCCTTTACTACCTAGATAGTAATATTATTATAATAAAGAGAGAG
>KZ613956.1:103910-355416 GCA_002865655.1 Hyaloscypha variabilis F | reverse complement strand
ATTTCCAGGGTAATTCCAGGGCCTTTTAGGCCCCGGAGCCGATGTACTTTGCCATTTTGACATTTTGACCACTTACCCCCTAAAAACACACCGTACCCCTGAAGCTGCATGCCGTTGGATGCGTCTTGATAAGGATAAGAGCTCTGAAATTGCGGAGGATCGCCGCTAAAAAAAAAAGTGGGATGGGAGATTGAAGACTCATGAGGGTCGTTTGTAGCAATACTTACGAGAATTCTCGAGTTCAGACTCAAGAGCAGAGATTCTTTGAATAGTAACGCAACGCTTTTTTATTTGTGTGTCGTAGAGCAACGCTTCTAGTTATTTTACACTTCCTCATGTACAGCACTTTTTAATACAACCCCCAATGGCAAACCTCTTACCCCCCAAACGCAACGCTTTTAATGAAACTTCACCACGAGTCGCAACACACTCAAGCATTCCTTCCATCGGACTTCTTCACGTACTCTGGCTCTCGAACCGGCGAGTTGATAGCCTCCTCTCCTTTCATTTGCAATGGAATAAATGGGGTCCAATGCTGCTGGTCATCACTTATAATACCGTGATACACCTGCTCGAACATTCCCTAGATTGGCGATAATTAGCTATTGGCCACATCAAATCGAGAAAGGATACCAGGACACGAACCCTACAGTATGCACAGGCTGCGTTGCAGGAAGTGACAGTCTTATGACAATGTTTTAGGTTTGCTAGTCCAAGCTCCTTGAAGATGCAGGTGTACGTTGGGGGCGGACTTGGCTTTTTGCCTTTATTGTTCTTGCCTTTTTGAGCATGGTGTTGGCCGTGGTGTGATGTTGACATATTAACAGCTTCTTGACAGGACGAGAGAACTTTCGATAGGTTATCTGGTTTTTTGAGCAGCCGGAGCCTTGCTGTTTTGTTCTGGAATAGCGAAAGGTATTATTTTAGCAATTGTATCTTGACTCGATCCCTAAATGAGATTGTAGAGAGAAGGTGCTTGGTCAAGGAGAACTCTGGAAGATTGAATATGCTCGCCCTTGAAAGATGTTTTTGATGAAGAAAGAAAGAAGTCCAGGAACCCGAGAGATTCTGAGAATATATAGACCTTCTTGTGGGATTGTGAATCACTACTGCGAGGTCTCTGGACAAGTGTATAATAAAGTTTTGAATCATTGCTAAAGCCAAAGCGTAGAGTAGAGGTGATTCACGTCCTCATCTGAAGTTTGGATTTGCTGTAGAAGTCGAGGAACTTGAGAGATTCTGCGAATTCATAGGCCATCTTCAAGGATTGTGAATCACTAGTACAAAGTCTTTAATTAAGTACATAATAAATTTGTAAATCATTGCTAAAGCTAGAGCGTAGAGTGAAGTGATTCCTGGCTTCATCTAAAACCAGAATTTGATCTCGCAAGGCTGATTAAAGAATAACGCACTCTCAAGTAACCCTTGTTATTCTACATCCAGAAATAATACATAATCAGTTTTCCCTCCAAGCCGCCCAGGTCTTGTAAGAACGATTCCAAGCACCAGACAGAGCATTATTGTTTCTGAACCTCTAAAGCCTTCGCAAGCTCCTTACGGTCCTCATCACTGATGTAGCCCTCAAAAACACCAAAGTACAGCGACTAAAGGAAGTCAACAAGTGGTCATCAGCAAGCGGAAAGGGGGTATAAATATATGGAACTGCACACGCTGATGAGTCAGCTGGAATTGGAGGATTCGGAATTTTTTTCGATGTTCATGACTACTTGAGACGCCATCTATGAATCAAGTCAACATGTCGTGAAACCTGCAAAATACCTCTCTAACATACCTAAAGGCAAGGCTAGAAACAATGCAATTGTTTGAATACTCAGCTTGTATATACATGGGTTCCAAATTCCGGTTGTTAAGGGACAGTACGCCCAGTGCCGTAACAATTAGCATCATTTAAATGCAATAGGTAATCTTACTTTAATATACGGGACTGGGGGGAAGATTTTCCAGAAAATGTAGCGATGCTCGTGTTACTTCAAAGCAGCTGTGCGGAGAACGGAAACCCGAGTGCTTTAGTCTACAGTCTTCCTCCCTGCCTCCATTTATGGCATACCGTATCCAAACTCAACGTAGCTGCACTGTAGACATTTGGTGAGATTTTAAATTGAAATAGAATCAGCCGTAAAGTTCGTCCTGAATGATTTCATCCGCGTCTTCTCTATCATCAAAAACCATCTGGAGACGGTTATCAATAACACTGATCTTGACTGGCTGCTTGAGTATCCCCAGTGTTGCTATCCCGGCCCCAGTGTTCTTCAACACCGATGATGGTGTGGAATTCGCAGCCAAGGCCACCAGTTCTGTGATTGACGTCCAAGAACTCGATGTCATCCTTGCAAAACATATTGAATGGACAACATAGATTGTGGCAATTAAGCAGTAGATGAGTAATACCAGCGTCGACAAGAGGGGGGCCGCTGTGACTCCGTAGCCATAGCCGTTCACGGCGGTTATCAATTCAAACTTTGTAGATTGATCTCCTTGTTGATAAGTGTAATTGAAGGCTGAGCCACCAGTTCCAAAGACCGAATCCTTCGGTAAAAACTCATATATCCATTCTCCTTTGTCGAGACCTTTCAAAGATCCAAGAATTGTAGCCAGACTGCTCGTTCGCGCAAGGCCATCAGTTATCATTACCGCAAGGATAGCTTCGACAGCGTTGATGGGAGATATTGCCTTTGATATATTGCCTTGACGCCCTAGGCTATTACAAAGCGATGTGAAAACCGACTCTGAGGAGTCCGTAACGATTGAGCTTACTGATTCTGCCCATGCAGGAGCGATTGTAACTTGGGGCCATAATGGCAATCCAGTTGAGTCAAGTAGATATTGTGTTCCACCGAGCCACCCAGTTGGTGTTCCAGAGACTATCATCGGCCCACCCAGAAATGAGATTGTCGCAGTGGCATTGGCCCATCGTGCATCGATTGTACAAGCGAAAATTTGGCCTCCATCTTCTCCGGTTTTGCTTTTGGTCCCAGGAAGTGCGACGGCTGCACCTACAGAAGCTCGCCCAAAGTCTGCTGCTGGAAGTTCGACCCAGCTCAAACCCGGATTTGTTCCGTTACTAGTGGCTGCATCAAACCATTGCAGAGACCCAATTGTGGTACTGCTGTAGTTGACCAGTGGATACTTTCCAATTCCTTGATCGAGTCTTGGAAACTGTACGGTAGCGTTGATGTCGCTCGCGGAGCATCTGACGAAAGTGAGTGGCTGCAAAGCGTTGACTGTATAAAATATGTCATTGTAGTAATGAAAGCAGGTTTTGCCAACACTGCATTGATGTGTGTTTGCGTTGTTCCAATATCTTGCTACTTGAGAGAGAGCATCTGCAACCGCCGCAGAGGGCGTTGTAGCAGAAGTTAAATAAGGACGGTAGATAAAGGGTCCAATAAATCGCGCTTCCAAGGTATGGATGGAATAACGGCCTGCGATCGAAGCTTTCTCTGGCATAAGCCTTGCGACAGTTCCACCATCAGCAGATACTGAGGAGGGAAAGGGCCAGAAAGAGAGCATTTCGCTAGCAAGAAGGCTATAATTCGGTGGAAAACACGAAGAATTCTGGGAAGAAGTGCAAGGTAAGTCTGGCAATCCCACTCCATCCAAATTCGACGGCCATAGCTCTTGAGACGTTGCGTTCAGCCAAAACACCGTTCCCCCTCCTAGCCAATTGCGAAGAACTGGCTGAGAGGCTACGGCTGCTGAGGGTCCGATGGTCGCACCAAGAATGGTAAAGACAACGATTGTTGAAACCAAAAGAGTTTTTATGCGCGAGGAAGAGAATGTTGTAGCACCACAAGTGGCAACAAATTCCTTGGACCAAAGTAAGGATATATTGTTGAAATCAAATCCAGTAGTCATGGCTCCAAAGGGTAACGTTTCGTATATCAACCGGGAACGAATTAAGGCAAACAGAATAGTGGAGAGAGAGGCCATAGCAAGTAATTCGAGCATTTTTGCAGCAAATTGTAGACCCAAGAATCGCAGTCCATCCTGTCCTACTGGCCCCTGCAGCTCATCTCCTATGTAGTAGCCCTTCCAGTTGAGGACCAAAAGCATGATTGAAGCCGTAGTTGGGAGAATGTGGAGTAACGAGACATAGCAGGCCGAGCGCATGTCACCAAGCATTGCGACTTTCTTTTCCTCTACAACAGAGTGGCCCCGAATTTCTTGGGAAAATAGGTAGACGGTATCCAAGCGGAGACTGTGAAAAAGTTTTCCGAGACCTGTGGAAGGTGTTTCGTGCTTAGAGCTTTCTACTTTCAAGGGACCCGGGCCCTGACTGCAACTCCCGGCATCCTCCTCGTCATCGTGGCTTTGGTGGTCTTCCCCCTCACTACCATTCGGATCATGTTCCACGCTACTGTGAGTTTGAGTCTCCTCTGTCTCGCTGCGGCTCTGAGGATTTTCCAACTGACTGTGAGCCTGGGTATTTTCGCCCTCCCTGTACCTGTCTGTTAGCAAATAAGTTTTGAGAATAATGGACCGTTTACTATAATTACCCGCTTCTAAGAGGAGAGAACTTTGGCCCCTGTGTCTCCTTAAAACCCGGTTTGGTTGTTGTAGGAGGCCAAGTCCAGGTGCGCCGAGACGCCATGCAATCTAGAAAATAGAGCACGCCTTTAGTGAGTGGTGGAGCCCGACGGAGAACATGTAAATTTGAGCGAGAACTGTACGCTAAGATATTTTACAACTTTAAAACCCCTATGAATGCTAGCAAAAGCGGATGGAATAAAATTTGGTTTGTCTCAAGTCTTTGAAGTCCGTAGCTGTGCAGGTAATGCTGGGTTTGCAGTTAGCGCGCGGCTGTACAGCAACCTCAAACAGGAGAAGGAGCTGCGAATCTTGTGTAACCTTCCCGATAAGGATTAGCCTAGGCATTCTGTTTCCAGGCTGATACTGCTGCCTGAAATAATCCATGGAGGCTACATCAGCCATGTTTTCTTCTGTTATTGTTTGACAGCTTTTGCTTCGGAGACTAGGTAGGTATCGACTCTAGACATGTCGTGCACAAGTAAGTAGGTCTGGGGAAGACGGTACGAAAGAGCAAAGATTTGTGAAGGGGTGCGAAGGCACATCCTCCTTGGGAAAAAGCCAAGGCCACGCCATGTTGCGAGAAGAATCTGCCTTGAGAAATTGAAGGATGTATTTTTTGGGGGGATCCTGTTTAGGCTCCCTGGGGGCTGACTTAGTCCCACTAAACACACGATCGTATAGAGTTGAAAACTTTCGCACAGCAGAGCCGAATAGAAAACGAATTATAATTAGTTAATAGAAGAGAGAGCAGGAACGTGACTGAGCAACCTGAGCAGAGGGCGAGGCGAGGCCGAGGCGAGGGTGAGGCGAGGGTGAGGCGAGAGTGAGTAGCGCCTGAGCAGAGCGGCGATGGTGACTAACCGCGTTGGAAGGAAGGGAGGTTTAGATTCGATGAGATTACCGCTATAATCTGCGCCGAAACTTGACCTCTCTAAAGTCCACATCCGTCTTTAGACCTGAGCACTCGCTGCTCTAACCTGAGCCGAGCCGAGCCCTGAGCCCTGCTTGCATGCTTTCAGGTTTTTATCATCTAAGTCCCTTCTGCAGAAATCGCTGCGAAACTCTTTTTTCCAGAAATAGCATTGCTATTTCTCCACTGGCTGCTTTTGTCGTTGTTATGGTTGTATTTTGTGAATTAGAGGTTGGTGTGAACCCTTGTGTTGGATTTTGTGTGCTTGCGATGACATGATGACCCAGTAGAGAATTGAGTTCAGAGCAATGAAGTGGTCTTGTGCAAGATTGTTTGAATAAGAGATTAGATTACGAAGATGATTGTGGAAGTAAATAAATCTTCAACTTTGAGAAATGGTGTTAATGAAAAGGGAACGAAGTGGAGTAAGCAGAGACAAAGCCATGGATATGTAGCCATCTTCAAAAGCGTATGAATCACTACTTCAAAGTCTCTGGTCAATTGTAAAAGAAATTGTGAATCATTACTAAAGCGAGAGAGTAGAGCGAGGCTGTTCCAAGCTTCTGGCTTCTTCTAAAGCTTAGATTTGCTCCCCAATGAATTCATTATGAATAGAACTGTGAATCGTATTCGCAGGTAGATGAGAGCTTATTCATGTCTTCCCCTCAAGGACTTTTGTTGACAACGAATTTGCGCATCATTTACAAAGCTAAAGATTGAAGACGAAAGAAACTTAATTGATATTGGAGCATCAAAGACAGCTTCAAAGCTTTACTGCCCAAGGATTCCCTTCGTGGAACGGGAAGCTATGATCTAGGAGGCCGATAAGTCTCTTCACCCCTGCAAAACGCAACGCCTATCAGCCAAGGTATGGTCTTGATAACATATAACCAAACACTCCGTAAAGCCATCACCGGCTTCACTAAAGTTAAGGTCCATCATATTCCAGCCTGACACCCTCAGATCCCCCCAACTGCGAGTTAATAGTATCTAAAGCTTGGGAGTTCTTGAGCAAGTCCAGTGCCATGCCTTTCAGTTGTGGAACTTGAAGCCCTTAATCACCTCATCATAACTCTCCTGACAAGAAAATATCAGTCCAGCATTGCTATCTATAAACAGAACATACGTACATCGCATATTTTACAAGCTTGCCCGGCAATCTTGGTCCAGCCATCGCATTTGTCGTGTTTGAACCTCATCTCCTCGAAATAGCATTTATGGATCGCTGGGAGTCCAGTTCTGTCCGTCTCTCGGTCAGGCTTATAGCCCTCGAAGACCTTCCTATATTCACCCTAGTAAAACTTGTCAACTACCCACTCACGGAGTGGAAGTTGAACTCATGCTTACCTTGCAGTTGAGACACGCGTCACCCATGATTTTCGTCCAACATGTGCACTTTTTGTCTACCTTGCAGCTTTTGAACTTTTTGAGGAAGAAGTAGCACGGCTCATTGTTGGGCAGTCTGGCTTGTTCTTGTGCGGACCGACTTTGATGGTGAGGATCTTGATGGTGGTATTTGCGTCCTGATGGTGCCATGCTGAAGGCTTGCTGTGACTGAGAGATGATGGAGTCCGAGGAAGATATTCTTGAAGTATGAAGATGTAGTTGGTAGGAAATGAGGAGAAGTCCCGGAAGCAGAGAAAGCGTAGAAGTGCCCTTGATATAAAGACGTCTCTGAAGAGCTGTGAATCACTCTTGTGAAATCCATAGTTGAAGGCCACTATTCTAAACAATTGTGGTTGGGGTTGTGAATCGTTGCCGAAGCTAGAGGGAAGAGAGAAGTGATTCCCGGCTGCGTCTAAAACTTTGTCTCGTTGCTCAAGAAGTATTATTATTATTATAAACAAGATCGTTGACGTCTTTTTGAATATGTGATTGTGATATACGCACGGGAGAGAGGGGCAGTCAACAAGCGAGCTTGCCAAGGTTACCCTTGATGACAATAAGAACTCTGGATTTGGGAGGGGGAGCAATGCTGGAAGTGAGAGTGGGCTTCGCGCGTCCTAGTATAATTGAATCGATTGAAAATGGAGTCAAAGTTAAACATTAGAAGTTCTCATAAGAATTCTCTAAGAATATCGTTCTCCTAAGCAACTATGGCTAATCTACATCCTGCACTAATGGGTACATAACTTGAGCACTATTTCTTCTGTGGGCATTTGTGTTGAACGTTGTGTATATGCGATGCTATGTTTGAGATTTTCTTGACTTGAGAGCCAGCCTGGATTCCACCCTCATTTAGCTTCGCGTCTTCTGGTTGCAGAGGCTCGCTCATTTCTCGCTTCTCCAGTGGGTTAAACGGGTACCAATGCTTCCCATCTTCAGACAACTTTCCCTCAAAAACTGGGAAGAATACCATCTAGTACGAATTAGTATTCAACGATACACAGGAAGAGCAGGGTGCGAATTTGGGGATAGAGAAATGGTTACCTTGCATGAGCTGCACGATTCGTTGGCTTTCTCAACCTTCCCGAAGCAATACACTTGGTACTCTTCACAAAGAGCTAACATGTAGTAGAAAAAGCATTTCTGGTCCTTGATAGCAGAATATTCCTTCTGTTCGTTGTGATGTGGATATTTGTTTTGAAGCTTGTGTTGCCCTTTGTGTGGTTGTGATGACATGGTGAACGGGTAGAATTTAGAGACGGAGAGCAATGCAGTGTTCTGAGTTGTTCAAGATACTTTTGTGGTGCAGATGTTGTTGAAGTCTGAAGATGTTGTCGATGGGGAATAGAAGTAGGTTGAGGAAGTAGGGAAATGCCAAGAAAATGTAGAAGACCCCACAAGACTGTGAATCGCTGTTGCAAAGGCTCTGGGCAAGGTACACCGGCAAAAAATCATTTATGAAATGGCTCATGAATCGCTATTGACGTTCGTGAGTGTAGAGCAGTCATTCATAACTCCGTCTAAGGTCGGATTACCCGCTCAAGGTGTTCCAGTGGGAACATGGTCAGAAATAACTTCTCTCGTACATGATTCTGATGTATTTATGGGAGAAAAGGGTAGCCAAATACTGCTAAGCGGCCATGCCAAAGCTACAGTTGATGGCAGTGATAAGACGACGGAGAAAGGTGTTTGGGATCCCCGCAGAAGGATTTGAATTGATATGCGAAGCTCGCTGGCTGCGTTATGTTACATATTCCCGAGCCATCTCTTCCTACTCCTAAATGTCTCTCGCTCCTTTAAATCCCTTCGGTCAGCCTTGTCAGCTGTTCTCCAAGTAGCATTCTCGAGACGTCATATCCCTTCTATTAGCTGGTTGAGGCCGAGGCTGAACGAGCAGAAAGTCCTGTATTTCGACGTGTCTTTGAAGGGGAGGGAGGGAGCAATTGCTTTTCATCCCTCGCTTCAGGGCTCTCTATCTATCATAACCTCCTTGCTGTCTATCTTCAATTGACCTGCCAGCCCTCTAACAACATTCTTCAATGCTTTGCACGCCGGGCTGTCCGCATACGAGTCGAAGAAGCTCTCGCCGTAGTCGCAAGCCATGCCTATCCTTGGATCCAGAGGCACTGACCCGAGGAACGGTATCCGCATTTCCTTCGCCAACGCTCTCCCTCCCCCAGTTGCTTTCAAATTCATTAGCAACCCTCTCAATTAAAGAGAGGAAGGAAAGAGAACTTACTGGCTTGGAATATCTGGCTCTCATGAGTGCAATTTGGGCAAACAAATCCGCTCATATTCTCCACCAAGCCTAGGATCTTAATCCCCGTCTTCTGACAAAACTGTATTTCTCTCCTCACATCCAGCAGCGCCACTTCCTGGGGAGTGGTAACCACAACCGCACCATCGATCCCACTCTCCTTCAAGAGCTGCACCACACTCAAGTGCTCATCACTCGTCCCTGGCGGCGTATCACACAACAAAAAATCCAGATCCCCCCAATCCACATCTCTCAAGAACTGCTTTATTAACCCATTCTTCTTCGCCCCGCGCCATATTATCGCATCGTCGCGGTTCGGAAGCATGAATTGGATGGACATGAGGGAGAGGTTGTCGAGCACGTAGACCGGCGACCAGCCGGCGGAGGAGACGTGGATGGTCTCGGATTCGACGCCCATCATTTTGGGCATAGAGGGCCCGGTCAAGTCGAGGTCGAGGACACCAACGGTTGAGTCGGGATTATTTGCGAAGGCGTGGGCGAGGAGGCCGGTCAAGGTGGATTTGCCTACGCCACCTTTACCGCTGAGGACCTGCGGATAAGTGTCAGCTCAAGGTTTGCAGATACCTGGAAGGCAAACTAACGAGGATTTTATGCTTCACGTCTGCCAATCTCTCTGTTATTGCTGGAATATCGGGATCAGGTCCTTTGGGTGCTGAGGCGCAGATCTCTTTGTTCGGACATGTTTGGCAGGCATCGCCTTGCCCAGCTTGCTGCGACTCGGGACCGGGACAGTGCTCTGGCTCTGGAGCAACAAGTTGATTTGTGCCACTCTGCAGTGGCTCTTCCAAAGATGGCGCCATGGTTATTATGAAAAGTGTTGTTGACAGAAAGATTGTTCCTCGAGGGGGCGATGTCGGCTTAGAAATCCAGATTCAGCTTCGATAACACTAAGATAACCTTAGTTGTTAAAGCAATTTAACAACCCCACTTCCGTCTATTCATTTCTCTTCTTTTCCCCTTCCCCAGCTTCATCAAGGCAACAACTTTGAGGCCGTTGATTCATCATGCAATTTATCACAAGCATGATGCAGCACATTCGTCATTCCAGGAGACTGTCGGGACTGACCCGCGTGTGGTATTTTCAGTTTGATAAATCGCAGATATCGTATTACCTGGAAAGAGTTGATATGCGCTAGCAGTTTAGCGTGGAATTTTACTTTGTGGGGGAAATTTCGTATGTGAAGACATAATTCAATTCTGAGAAAGCCAAATTTCTAGCTGTACCTAGTATACCATTTCTCTCTCTTTATACTTTTTGACCTCTTCTTCTGACTCAACTTATACTTTATAAAGTGCTTGATCTTCCCGAGGGCCCTGGTAGTCACAGGCTGTGAAGCGAGGGCTGGAGCCAGTCAAAATGGCGCTAAACTGCCAGCGCCTATTTACTCCTTCTAGGTAATACGGTACCAATTCAAAGTACTCCTGCCAGACAAGTGTAACTGCAGAATTTTCTGCATTCATGGGACCTTGACCCGACTGCTGGTTTGCCAAGAACCCACCTGTTTAGCTGTCTCTTGAGCATGCTCTCGAGAAGCACGGACGCCATCTTTGGGTGGGCTTGAAAGCAGACGGACCTTGGAGTCTTTCTGCGATTCTTGGATGCACAGCTCGGTTCGTTTCTCACTCCTATGCGCGAGGCGTACGATGAGAAGAGCTTTGCTTGACTTGGAATTCTGAGTCTTTAACACCATGAATGGTCTTGAAGAGACTAGATCTCCGGGCTGGAGTCCAGTATGCCGAGTCCAATCTCAGAGAAAGCTTGCCGAGGTGGCAGCAAAATATTGCGAAGAAATCTGTTTCAATGAGTTTCGGAGACTTTGTGAGCCTGCTGATTCTGATGCAGAAAAGGCGGTTCCTTTTCAGTCAACTTGGCTCAAATTGTGAAAGAAGAAATACCCAAGCTTTCAAGGTTGGAGTCGGACCCGCAAGACAGGCCAAAGGCTACTGCCAATGCAAGCTATTAAAGAACAATTCGGGCGTAGAGAGTCATCGAGATTGCCAAACTGCATTCCCATAACTTAGAATTTCGATTCTTTGAGCCATATTCTTGATACAGCAAGCAGCCAGTCTCCTCAGGTCACGTGCTGCCGGTTAGCCTCAGGTTGCCCTTGGTCAGTTGCACCTAACATGGACGAGAGAGCAAAAGCACCCTTGGCAACAACAGAAAACAAACTGTCCTGGAAGACTGTCATGGTCCGTGATCGCAGCAGAGAGAGGCCCAACACCAAAAGGAACCGGACAGACCAGCTCCGAGGGCTCAAATCGGAAAGAAGACCGCAATCCTGGTATGCAATAGTAAAGCTTTTATCAAACCCAATACCACATAACTCACTGCAGCCATCGAAATACTCCCTGGATGGAAGCGGTCTAGACCTGGCTTCTCGAATCTCAGGCGAGCCAGGAACACGTGCAGAGCGGGACATTCCCGGCTTAACCTTACAGGGGTTTCAAAACAAGCTTTGGAAGCGAGGCCCCTGAACATCATTACGTCCTGGCTCCCCACAGGACCTGGAAAAGTAGCATCAAGCTCGGCATCGACATTGACTTTTTGAGTCTAGCATAGCCAATTACTTGCAACAACTAGAGGTTGTGAAGTCAGAGTTTTCAAAGGTAGGACGCGAGTGCGTGGAGCTTTCTGTGGGGTTGATTCGCTAGTCAGCCCACCTCGTCATTGAGCTCTGTCGTCATACATACAAACCGCTTCATTCAAGAACATCCTCTTCATCATTTCACTTTCTCTCAACCTCCTTCAACTCAATCTCAGCTTCGACTTCAAGAACAATTAACACTAGCTCACCATTACCTTCACAAACAACTCAAGATGTCTCTCGCACGCCATGTACGTACCCCTCACTACCCCACTACCCTCACTCACCTCTCCCTCAAACTGACAAGAAAGACAGGTCGACCCCGACGAGCTCATCTCAAACCTCCACTCAACCCACATCTCCCAAGCCTCCCACCGCCACACCTCCGGCGGCACCGCACACATAACCCCCTACTCGACCCGGTACGCCTCCAAACAAGAGATCTCAAAATTCAAAATCCCACACAACGGGGCCCCCGCAGACGCCGTGCACCAAATGCTGAAAGATGAGCTCGATCTCGATGGACGCCCAAACTTGAACTTAGCTTCCTTCGTTGGGACATACATGGAGACGCATGCTGAGCAGTTGATGTTTGAGAACATCAGCAAGAACATGTCTGATGCAGATGAGTACCCTGCTATGATGCAGATGCACGCCAGGTGCGTGAGTATCATTGCGCATCTATGGGGTGTGCAGAAGGGAGAAAGGGCAATTGGGTCCGCGACGACGGGGAGCAGCGAGGCGATTCATTTGGGTGGATTAGCTATGAAGCGTCGTTGGCAGGAGAAGAGGATGGCGGAGGGGAAAGACACGAGTAAGCCGAACATCATCATGGGAGCCAACGCACAGGTGGCGCTGGAGAAGTTCGCAAGGTACTTCGAGGTCGAGGCGAGGATTCTGCCGGTTAGTGAGGAGAGTAATTTTCGGTTGGATACGGAGCTCGTGAAGGAGAATATTGATGAGAATACTATTGGGGTGTTTGTTATTCTGGGATCGACGTATACGGGGCATTATGAGCCGGTGGAGGAAATCAGCAATATTCTGGATGCGTATCAGGAGAAGACGGGCATCGATATCCCGATTCATGTTGATGCTGCGAGTGGTGGGTTCGTGGCTCCGTTTACTCATGCTAAGGTATGGTTATATCCCCTTCCCCTATTCTCAACTTTTCCTAACATCTTTCCAGGCAGGCACAAAATGGGACTTCTCCCTCCCGCGCGTAAAATCCATCAACACATCCGGCCACAAATTCGGGCTCGTCTACGCAGGCGTCGGGTGGATAATCTGGCGCGACGAGTCTTTTCTCCCCAAACACCTCGTCTTCGAACTGCACTACCTAGGCGGCACCGAAGAATCCTACACCCTAAATTTCTCCCGCCCAGGCGCGCAGATCATCGCACAGTACTACAACCTAATCCACCTCGGCTTCGCCGGCTACCAGCAAATCATGGAGAACTGCATGTCCAACGCGCGCCTGCTCTCCAAATCCCTCGAAGCCACCGGCTGGTACACCTGCGTCTCCGATATCCACCGCCCTGTCGGCACACACTCCTTCCTCGGCACCGCCTCGCAAGTCTTCAGCAAAGAAGACGAAACATCCGCAGACTACAACCCGGGTCTCCCCGTCGTCGCCTTCCGCTTCAGTGATGAATTCAAGAAGGAATTCCCGCATCTGAAACAAGATACCATCTCGAAGCTGCTCAGGGCGAAGCAGTATATCATCCCGAATTATCCGCTGCCGCCGAATGAGGATAAGGTTGAGATACTGAGGGTGGTGGTGAGGGAGAGCATGTCGTTTGATTTGTTGGATCGGTTGATTAGTGATATTTGTGCGACGACGCAGGATTTGATTGAGAATGATAAGGCGGATTTGAGTATTTTGAGTAAGAGTAAGGATAATAGTGCGGAGAAGGAGCATTCGAGTTCTGGAAGCCATCCGGATAGCAAGGGACAGGGGAGGGGTGGGAAGAGGCCGATGAGTGAGGGTGTGCATAGGACTGTTTGCTAGATAACAGGTTCACATTTAAAAATCCTGCGGAGGATGGTGAAAGTGGAAAATTGAGAAATGGGGATTGGGATGGGGTCTGTGATAGGGAAAATGGGAGATTGTACTGTACATAAAAGCATGGACTTAGAATCGATGAGCTGGCATCTACCTCTCTCAGTCGAACTTGGAAGTGATAACAAGATACTTAAAGCAAGTGGCATCGACCTCATCAAGTTCCTCTCTCTCGCAAATATTTCCTTTCCAGCTTCTCCTGCTTACTTTTGCATTTGGAGCACTCTTCATAATTCTCACTCGTTTCTTTTCGTTGATTACATGATGTTACATTGCGTGATCTGAAAGGCTGTGAAGAGAGGATTACACTCAGTCTCTTGATCTGAGGTGTGGAAACGTCGGTGTCATGTTGGAAAGAAGAGGAAGGAAGGAAGACGTGATTGTATCTGAAGAAAGAAGGACTCCCTACCTCATGTTGTGGTTTGAAATATCTAAGAAAATGAGGAGGCTTAGTGGAATGTCAGAGGAGAGAGGAAAGGGGATGAAGTGGGGGGCATGAAGTCTGACACCGATGAGGGTGGATAGAGTATTGGAGCTGAGTATGATGCGATTGAGGCGCGGTATTACTACGAAGAAGGAAAGGGAGTGGATGATAGGAGGGGAATATCGCGGGGATTGTGGGATAGGAAGGCATGTGCGAAGAAAGCAAACATTGATGTTGGGGGTTGGGGGCCGTAATACTTGGTATGATGCAATTAATGCCAAGTCTCGGTGTACTGAAGAGGGGGCTTGGATGATGAAAAGGGGAGGAGTGCGAGGAAATTAAACATTGGCGATGGGGATGGAGCTGAATATGATTCGATTGCGGCGAGGTCTTGGTGTGTGTAAAGAATGTGTGGTGGGTGATATGAGCAGAGTATCGAGGGTTTGTAAGATAGGAAAGAACATAAGAAAGTAAATATTGATGACGGCGGTTAGACAAGCTGAGTATGGTTCGATTGACGCGGGGTCTTGGCACGTGAAGGTGAAGGAGGCTTGGAGAAACATACGGTGCAGATGTTGAGAGGAATGCAATAGGAAGGGGATACGAAGGATTGAACCTTGATCCTGGGGATGTGGTCTGACTGTGGCTGAGGTGGAGGTGATGAGAAAGCCACAGATAGGTGTCGAATGGGGGACGAAAGTACGGAATGTGGCACAGATGCACCATAAAGGGGAGCAAGACCTGAGATGCAAAGATATAGTGGGGTGAGAGGAGGAGCGAAGTTCCGAGGCTCAAGACTGCATGAGGTTTTGGAGGAGGGCATTGAATAGGTAAATGTTTAAAACAAAGAGGTTGTTGACATGAAAGATCCTAAAAGGAGTTGTACCTGGGAATCAGAGAGGGGGCATAATCGTCGAAGGCTGAGTCGTAGAGCGACATTGTTGATTCGGGCGGATACTTTGAAAGACTTACGTATTGGTTGGGTCGGGAGAGGCGGTGAATGATAGGCTCTGACTGCATGAGAAGGCTGCTGGCTTCGGAGGAGGGTATTGGTGAGAAGGAGCCATGCTGACTTTCGAGATCCTGGTATGAGCTAAGCTTGGGGAGAGCAAAGAGGCTCATGTGTGGTGTGCCCGGAGTTTTGATGCCGTAAGATGAGACGAAGGCTTGCATGTCTCGAGCAAATGAGAATGGCAGAGTAATTGGTGGCATTGATGTAGGTCAGGAGAGCTCGGTTCCGACTCGCTCGAGAAAGATGCAGAGACTGCAAGAAGTTGCACAACGAGGTCTGGAGGAAGAGTGTTTCGGGTCCGAGCATAGAACCATGGAACCCAATGCTGTGGAGAGAACAAGAGTATCGTCGAGATTTTAAAGGTCCTAGAGGGTCCCATAATCGGCAATCCATGGTTTCTTCCAAGCTCCTTGCATATTCTGTGTGACAAAGAAGGAAGAAGTTGAGAATTTTGAGTCGACGTTGTACAGAAAGAGCCAACCTCGCGAAAAGCTTGAGATAAGCTCGTGGCCTCCTCGTCATGGATGTCTCGGTATCAAAAGTTTCATGTATAATAGTGTGCATATTGCCATGGGGTAAAAATTCGTTGTGGTACGACAGGTCTTACCATTTGATGGGTGACATCAAAACTCAAAAGAGGCTGATTGGTAGCACCGGACAAAATGTCTCAACATCGAAAGATGTCACCAGTGAACATTCGCCGGTGCCCGAGTTTCCATACGTGGGGAACTTGCCGAGACGGTTTCAAAGGTAGGACCTGCCCTATGAGGATTGGTGACCGTTGTGGCCACTAGAGACGTTTCTCAACTCAGCTTCACAAACGTATTGAGGTTATAACTCCGCGACTGCGCAGACCCTCATCAACAAATTTGGCCCAAAATCCAGGATATTCCCAATTAAGAGACTACTGACGAGAAGAGAATAGACAGTTGCCACCTAAAAGTGGTGGCAACGTGCTGCGCCTGGTGTGAACAGCCGAAGCTATACTTTTGGAAGCGTCTGAGCCAAAACTTCAGCTTCTCATGGATAAATAGGCATGCTTCTCTGGAAAGTATTTGTGATGAACTAGAACTTGGCCCACTTGGTCCACCTTGCCACACTTCCAAGAAGCAAGGTTGGAAAGGACTTGTTGAGTGGCAGTCACAATCACACCTCCTTCGCGAATAGTATCGTCATCCACGACTCTGTGGATGCCATTCGTGAAGAATTTATAGAACCGGAAAGCGCTGTTTCGACATTGGTCAAAATTCTTGGTGCAACCCTTAGGGCCCAAACTTTCATGGCCCAAAAGACGACCAAATTCGGGAAGAAGCTGCTGATCAAAGCTGATCAAAATGCAAATGCGCAATGGTGCATAAGGTTGAAGAAGCTCTAGACTTTGTTTGAAAAACTGCAGTGCGTTGCCATGTCCAATAGATTCATGCAGCCGAGAAGCTGGTCCGGCATTTCAGACGCGACACTTCACGGCTCCAGAGCTCCCGAGTCAAGATGGGCACGGCAATACCACATTGTCGGAATCGCGGATGCCAATTGAGAAGCGGAGGGCAAGAATTACCATGACAGCCACCTTCTGTGGCTCGGCCCCTGCCGCCGTGACTCGGGCACGCCGTGACAGGCCGCCTTCGGCCTCCTTTGGCCTGCTCTGGCCTGCGTCGGTTAACTCTCATTCAGCAGAACACGACAAAAGCAAGTCAAAGCAAAGCGGATACATGAGCAACGGCAAGCGAGGAAGATCAGCCACGCTCAAGTGCCAGCTTTGGATACGAAGAGGGTCATAGAGAGCTGCCGACGACAAAGCCACACACACAAAACTTCTGAAGTATAGTTGCAATTGCGACCCAAGTGGCTTTGGAAGGCTTGCGAAGGGAGGGTGTGGAGAGACCAGCTGCCTCTGAGTGGTTACCCAAATCGCAGTGACCTTCTTTTTTCGTAGGTTGTACATGCTTGGCAAGGCCCCCTCGAGCACACCAGCAGCTTACCACGGCTGAAAGCGATCTGGTAACGGGCGACATGCATCCACATGGTTCTCGGGAAGAAGGCTCAATGACAGCCTCGCGATGCGGGCGTGCCTAGACCGGGGCTCGGGATCGATGGAGGCCAAACGCTCCGTCTGTTGGCGAGGTGCCACAGCTGCATTGGCTGCACTAAAACGGGGGTGGTTAACGAACACAAATCAGCGTGCAAATCGGCGTGCAGACCTGAAAGGCGTCTGCAACAGTGACACCGCGCTAAGCTGCTGTATGCTTGTTGACAGAGATACCGCCGTGCTGGAGATGAGATGAGGGGCAGAATCACTGGATGAAGACAGGAAATATAAGAGAGAAGGTTGTGAGGAGTGCCTGACGGGTCCGCGCTACCCCGGATCAAGCCTAGTCGTCCGATTTAGCCCCCTGAGTGCACACTAAACCCAAGATCGCCCCAGTGCCGGGCTCGATCTCAACGACCACTCATCATGACCTGAAGATCACAAAACTCGCTCGCGCATCAGCTGCGGCGCAGCGCCCCTTCCCACATGGAGATGATGGGGGCTTCTTCACCTTTGACAAGGAGAAGGGCTCGAGTCCTGCGGCGTGCTGGAATTGCTACGATTGGGCCTCTCAGACGCCTACCGCGTCTGTTCTTGCTATACCGGGTAACAATGACTACGAGGCGCCGCTGCGGCAGATAGACAGGCCTGATGCAGTCTTTGCACATATGCAAGATTAAGTTTGGCGGCGCGGACAGATTGAGCTGATGTGCCATACCAGTCCCCGATGCCTGGGACCGCTCTACCCGGTAATGAGCTGGATGTGCAAGTGTTTACTAGGACATTTTGTGCTGTGGGAAGCACTTGGCTGCTTTGGACCACTCAATGACCCCATGACTTGCCTTCCAATCCCATGGCATTGTAGACGCCAACCCAATACAACCCTCGTCGGCCGGCTAGTGCAGCTCCTCATGCACGACTTCCGCTTGATCTTCCGGAACCTAAACACAAATCTTCTCGTGTCCTCGTGTTTGTGTCCCATATCAAGGGCCGCCAACCCTGCACTCGTTGTTTCTTTTCCTTCTCCTTTTTCTTCTCAGGTCGATGTACTGCCGCAGAAGTCGAGCAGCGGCGTCTTGTCTTTCAGGACAACCTCAAATACCCCTCCCATCACCGCCCACACTCGTTCATGTTCCGTCGGACACACCGCGCAACTCTGTCTGCCCCCAGCATCTTTGGTCAACAGTACTTCACAAGGACACACTCCAGGCGATACGGTAGCACTGCCAAGATGAATACTAAGGATACTCTTATCTACCTCCTTCGGCGAGACCTCCGCGTGGCTGACAACCCTATCCTGCACTCCCTGAGTACCCAACAGGACCACTCGTTCACCCATATGCTCCCTCTGTATGTATTCAACGCGCAGCAGCTTGAAGTATCTGGCTTCCTCCAAGAAGGAGAGAAGAGCCCTTACAAGGAAGCACGCAGTCAGGTTGCTGGGTTTTGGAGATGTGGCCCTCACCGCGCAAAGTTCCTAGCTGAGAGTGTTTGGGATGTGAAAGAAGGGCTAGAGAAGATCGGCAGTGGACTCTGCATTAGGGTCGGCTCCACGTCCGATGTAATCAGACAGTTCATTCCCCACCTCAGCGGAAAGGCAGGTTTGAAAGTCAAGGCTATCTGGATGGTTGGAGAAGATGGCGTCGAGGAGAGTAGAGAGGAGCGAGCTATTCGGGACATTTGCACCGAAGCCGATCTTGATTTCAAGCTGTGGAATGACGAGAAGTATCTCATCGACGAGTCAGTATATCTGACAACTTCCAGTCAACCCACACTAACCCTCTCAGCCGCGATCTTCCCTTCAACAACATTCAGGAGCTTTCGGATGTCTTCACCACTTATCGCAAGACAGTTGAGCCTCTCCGCGATCATCCTCGAGCAGTTCTTCCCAGTCCCGAGAAAGGTTCTCTGCCAGAATACCCTCCTGTCGCCACAATCACTCCTCAATTCGAGCCTTTCCAGGTACCTGATACCTTCGCAGGACTTCTCCATGCACTTATGAAACCGCTGAACGTTCAAGATCTTGTGCCAGAACCACTTCCATACCCCGAAGATGCTAAATCGGCACACCCGTTTGATGGCGGTGAGAGACCTGCGTATCAACGTCTCCTCTATATCATCAGCAGTGGCGCTGCTACTAATTACCACAGCACTCGCAACGATCTTCTCGGTGAAGACTTCTCCACCAAGCTGTCTGCTTACCTAGCATTGGGCAGTATCACCGCACGACAGATTCACGAAAAGCTTGTCGCCTTCGAGGATGGCACCGACAACACATTCGAATCTGCCGCTGGCTACGGCAACGGTGAGAACGAAGGCACTAAGGCAATCCGCTTCGAGCTCCTCTGGAGAGACTACATGCATCTGTGCAACCGCAAATTCGGACCTAGGCTCTTCTCCCTCGGCGGCTTCAAGTCAGACGACGAGCAACGCTGGACCAGTCCCTCCAACGCCGGCGACAAGACCTCCGAAGTGCGCTCCACCATCCAGCGCTTCACCAACGGCACCACGGGAATGGGACTCATCGACGCCTCCCTCCGCGAGCTCATCCACACCGGCTACACCTCCAACCGAGCCCGGCAGAACGTCGCCTCCTTCCTCGCCAAGCACCTGCACATCGACTGGCGCATCGGCGCCGAGTGGTACGAGTCCATGCTCGTCGACTACGACCTCTCGTCCAACTGGGGCAACTGGCAGTACCTCGCCGGCGTAGGCAACGATCCTCGTGGCCCAACGCGCATCTTCAATCCCGTTAAACAGGCGTTCGACTACGATCCCCAGGGCGCCTACGTCAAGACTTGGATCCCAGAACTGAGGGGTGCGACCGAACCGTCGGAGATCTTCCAGGCGTGGACGATGTCGGATGCGAAGAAGTCGGAGTTGGGATTGAAAGGTAAAGACTGGGTTGAGAATCCGCTGCTGAAGATCGACTTTACTGTTGGTCGGCGGGGCCGTAACCCAGGTCGTGGTGGGCGTGGAGGGGATAACCGTCGAGGGGGAGGTGGAGGAGGGGAGAATCGCGGTGGAAGAGGTGGAGGCGGGGATATGAACCGTGGGCAGCCTCGTGGTGGCGGGTACGGTGGTCGCGGGTATGGGAACACGAGAGGTGGTGCTCGTGGCTATGGACGAGGACGTGGCGATGGTGGGGGAAGGGACTTGCGAATGGGGATGATGGATCGCGAGAGAGGAGGCTACGCGCAGTATGTTGCTGCTCAGTGGAACTGATCCTCCTTCTTCCTCCCCCGAATCGATCGCTCAATACCCGGACGGAAAGTGTGTTGTGTTGCTGCATTACACGGCGTTACCTTCGATATCTGGATGGAAAAGTGTGTTTGTCTTGCTCTTTGGCGGTCTACTCTACTACTCTACTATCATATTATACAGTGGATGATTGGCTTGCGGGTGTCTGACGACTTTACGAATCAACTTAACTTGTTGCTGGTGTGAAAGGGAGGCTGGTCTCGGATTTTTTTTTCTTTTCTTCGAGGAGAACGGGCGATGGCGATGGCGATACCCTAGGGATTGGAGTGGTATATACTCTTACTTATGCGTAATATGGAGCTTTCAACATGATTTGCGTGGTTGTATTTTGGGTGTGTTGTGGTGATGAGAAACGCCCCCGCCCATGCTTGAGTTTCTACTTCGGTGTTTGCTCTCCTACTTTTCTCTCTTGTGCGAGCGGAAGGAGAGAAGATCTCCTTGGGTATATAGGTACCTAACTTAATATCAATCTATTATAGATAATTATCACAACTATTCTCTCTGCTCTTGTCATACATGGCTATAACCCCGCTTCTCATCTCTCATCTTTTCTGACCCAGACAGTCAAACGGACCTGCTCCTATCTCAGCAAGTATCCATTTACGTATCCTCTCTTCCTTCCCAGTCCCCCATCATCCCTCAATCAATCTCTTCCCTCAGTCAACGAAATAGCTAGGAAGAGAGACTCCATAACTACAAGCTCTTTAGTGATTAGTGATCAGCGGCGGCTGAAGAGACGGAAGGTCTTCGAGCGAGCTAAAATTGCAGTGCTCATGCATGACGTCAGGCACATCTAACGAGAGTAAGATCTTGATTGGTGTAAGTTCAAGCCAACGGTTCGAGGGCGAGGAGAGAAGGCCTGAGGAGGTAAGATTGAGGTGAGATGGGTTTGGATTGTGGAGGGGGAGGGGTATGGGAGGGGTCTTGCTCGTGGAAACGAGAGCGCGAGGCTGGGAGTTGTTGGCTCTTGTGTGGAAGCTAAAATTGCAGTGCTCATGCAAGTTCTGTCTGGTCGATAGGATATCATATCCTTGTCCAAAGGTCTTAATTGGTGTATCCTACCCACTAGGTGAGGAGAGATGGCTTTGGGGGCTAAAATTGCAGTGCTTAGTGACTCGATTGGCGGGTCTGGTTGAGATCATGGTCACAGCTTGTCCCGATTGTGGAAGGGCAAGGCTGGGGAGTTGAAAGCCTTCTGTGGAGGCTAAAATTGCAGTGCTAATGGCGTTGATGCGTTGATGCCCAACTTCCAGCAGCACCAATAGGGAGAAGTCTTAACGGCTTCGAGGGCGCTAAAATTGCAGTGCAGTGTGACAACCTTTAGGATTAGATCCTAGTGGATACCGCTCTGCCGGGTCCTCCCTCGCTGGTAATAGCGTGGCTTTGTGCCTTCGTGGGATTTTTGATTGAGTAGAGTTAAATAGAGGATGAGGCATGATATCAGAGATCAGGAGCCAAGCTTATTTTGAAAACCATGTCTAAGTGGCAGGTAATCAATGAAATCCTGCCTGTTTGGGGGCCTGGGACTTACATTAAAGAATAATCCCAAAAGATAGCGGATAACAGTGTTTATGCGGGAGAAGCACGGTACGCAAAAAGTTGTTGGTAGTGGTTAGTCAACGGAAGTTAAGGGCTTGAAAACCTTCTTCGAAGATAGAATTGCTGGGTTCCGGGATGCTTTATCGAAGGCATGGAGAAAAGTCTGGTGAGATGACTTCGAGGAAGCTGTAATTGCAATTTAGAAGTCAGTTCCCTGGCCAAATTCAAAACCTCCCCACCAATCGATGAATGTGATTATAAGTAGTAGAAGAGGGTCGGGTGGCGAGCCTGATTAATCGATATGTGGTTGAATGTCTTCTTCTGTGCTAAATTTGCAGCGCTTTTGCGACGTCTACTTCTATTGGAGAGATAGCTGATTGCCTCCATAGCTAAAATTGCGTTACTGGTGATTGAGTAGTAGTATGGGATGCAAGATGAGTGAGAATTGATTTAGCTTTTTCGTTGACACGTTGACACTAAAACTGAAATGCAAGGGTTTCCACTGTGTACACTGAAGTCAACAGCTTGACAGAGTAGCACTCAACGTATTCGTCTACGCTAAAATTGCAGTGCAGTCCATAAATGCACCACTAGCAGGTCGCCTGGAGCGCAGTACAGCCAAACTGTGCATCACTGGCAAGTTGCCTGGATTGAAACCACTCAGTGCTAAGATTGCAGTTCTCGAAGCACTTAGAAGCTGGGGAAGCCTCGTAAGCAACGAAGTTTTCATAGATCTAAAGAAGCTAGACTTGTAGTGCACAAGTGCTGGATCGAACGGGACACTTTCGCATTTTCATGTAGCACAAACACTGCCTTCTTTTATGCTAAAATTGCAGTGCTAAGCTACTCGGTGTCCACAATCGGTAAGGCTACATCACTTGAGGAGATGTCTGCCGGCTTCGAGGGGACTAAAATTGCAGTGTTCACTCGCGCCATTGGTCCAAGATAAGTGTCAACGTATTGATGACAGGCTTCACTGTATCTGTACGGCTTTAACAACACTTTGATGGGAACGAAAATAATATTAGAAGATGTGACTTTAATGTTCATGATCTTGCAGTGCAGTATGATTGGCCCCGAAGTGCGCTGAGATTTTCACTGGACGAGGAGTTGTCTAAATGCTTTCGACGGAGCTAAATTGCAGTGCCTCGCTTCGAAGTGCGATGAGCTTGCAATTGGTTACGGGTTTAGTTGAATGCCTTCTACGAGGAGAAAATTGCAGTGTTTCTCCACTCTCCACCAGAGCCTGCGAATCATCGGTGACCCCACCGGGTAGTTTGGTAACCCAGCCTTCTCCACAGCTACCGCTCCCACCATCACGCCTCAGTAACGATCCAAACGTCAAAATCTAGGCCTCACCACTACAGCAGCTTATGAAACACTTCCATTATTCCCAAATAGTATCAGCATGTCTATCTATGCAAATCATCCCTTGTTGAAAGGCCACGCCTGTATACGGTTACTGAGGATAGCCCTAGCTTGTGACCCTACCGATATTATCACATGCGAGTTTAGTACTTTCGACATCGAAGCTGCCCCCAGATATCAAGCCTTATCTTACGAATGGAGCCTCAAATCACCTCTGAAGGAGATCGAAGTCATGAAGCAGCCGACTAGAATTCGATCAAATTTATTCAACTTTCTGGCCAGACTCAGGTCCCACGGCTACCATGATTACCTATGGTGCGATGCAATTTGCATTAATCGGGACAGCGACGACGAACGAAACCACCAGGTTCAGCTAATGTTCCAAATATACCGCAAGGCACACTCAGTCTTGGTATGGCTGGGCGAGGAAAGCCACGACAGCAACAAGACACTCCGAACTATTCACGTGCTAAGCCGAACCAAGGAAAGAGATTCCAGGCTTGCCCACATGACAGAGCGATCCACATTATGGCAAGGACTAGAAGCTCTATCCCGGAGAAAATATTGGACCAGAATATGGATCGTCCAGGAGATCACCGTGGCTCGACGACTTGAGCTCTTTTGTGGAGACGAGAAAGTTCCCTGGTCAACATTTGCATCGGCATGTACGTTTCCCCCAGATCTGTGGACTCCCTGGGTATACGACATATGGACGCCATTGGGCATTACAGATGAACAGGAGCAGATTATGCGGCGCTCGGCTGGAAAATGGCTCCACCACAGCACAATGTATGGACTCATTCGATCGCAAAAACGTTGGCCTATGGAGATAGAGTCGCTTGAGACACTTTCCACACGGTACAAGAAATCCGAGTGCGAGGATCGCCGGGACAAGATTTTTGCTCTGTTCAGCATCGCAAGTGAAGTTCGACATGGACATATTTTCAATGTTGACTACACAAAGGACATCGAAGGAACATTCATTTCTCTAGTCGCATGGGCGATATCAGGACCACTTTGGAATGGCCCCATTGTTTCCTTTGCCCGAGCAATCGCGAATGGTCTAGATCTGGAGTGACCAGACTATGTGCTAGAGTCTACGGTCGAGTTAGAGGAGCAGAGATCTCCCACCTTCTTCAAGTGGGTTAACCAGCCTCTGAGAATAACTTTATGGGGTCTAAATCTTGGAAAATGGTCCTTCGAACGACATGGTCCCCTCCTGGTGGCTCAAATAAGTCCCAGGGAGTTTAGATCCGAGCCCGTGCAGGTCCATCTTCATATTTTCAGCAGTTATAATCTACCGACACTCGAATTTGAACTTCTAGCACTCGAGACGTCTAATATTTTTCTAGCATGCCAAAATAATCGTGTGGTTGCCAGAGCATACTGTGACTTTCATCGTCAAGACTGGCTTCTGCCAGAACATGCGCCGACGCTTTTGGGCGGTCCAGGCTTATCCAGAAGCTATGTGCCCAGCGTCTTTGAAGGATTGGAAGTGGGAGAGTTTTCACTCGCGCTTCAGAATGTAGCTCAATTCCTGGAGATCCTTCTGGATAAGCTAGATCCTAGTGTTTGGGAACAACCGCTCATAGGATATGGCGGCAGCAGCGGGCCATGGCGCAGCTCGTTCGATGAGGCTAGTGGAGAGAGACAGGCTTGAAAGCAGCGTTGAAAATAGTGCTAAACACATTGAAAATCAAGAGTCCGATCTCGTTGATGGGAGTGGTGGCAGAGGAGGATTCAGGAGACAGCGAAGAAGACGGGGCGTCAGAAACAGAATGGGACAAGCGTCGGGCTGAATCAGAAGTGCTGGCGAAGCCAAAAATACGAAGGCCTCCTATTGAACAGCCCAGAAGGTGAATACTGCAAGAGGGTTCATCATATCTCATCTCAGAAGAAGGCAAGTTCCTGGATCCGCTCTGTGAAGAGCCGACCTTCAAGGACGAGCTGGAATCGCTTGCTTAGTCCACATCTCTAGAGGCTTTAATGGTTCTCGCTATTGATGTTGTATAAAAATGTGCATACCTTTCCTACTCACGCTTCTCTATTTGGGAAGGGTTCTATGAATAGTCTGCTATGTGACCAGACATCCATAGCCTTTGTGTACGCTAAATTTGCAGTGCAATTGAGGCGCAGTCGCGTACGTCGGTATATTGACATCATCACCCCAACTCACTCTGCACTGCCCCATTCGCCAAGCGATACGGGATTGATTAGATCAGGCGAGATCGAAGGGTCTTAGGAGAACTGCAGTGCTGCTAGTTCTAACTGCCCTTTGAGGATTTTGCAATGCCCTCAGAAGAGCTAAAATTGCAGTGCCATCATGTGCAAGTCCGACCAAGGTTGAGCACATCTTCAAAATAACGAGTGTTGATCGAATTAGAGACGTGTTCGTGAGGTTGGAAGGAGTGAGCCGTAGTACTGGTTGTGCTTCAGCGTGTATTGGATTATCTTTGCCAAAAGGGAAGTTTACAGCTTCGAGGGAACCAAAACATGAGGACAATCACTATTAAATTGGAACACTGCTTAAAATCCCGAAGGGAAGTTGTACTTCCCTTGCAAGAGTGCTTTTGAAACTCATTATTTGAAGCGCGAGGATTCGACACCTTCGTGGGTGCTAAAATTGCACGCCTGAGTGATTCACTATCCGCGCCACTGTCAACTTTCCATTGACGGGTTGTTTGCAGTGCAGTCCACATCAGCTGAGATAGGCCCATAACGTCGTTGAGCGGTATAGAAAGTTATTGTTCTCAGAGTAATGAATATTAGTTTACCGGCTGATATGACACGAGGTTGTGGATATTATTCGAGAACGTTAGAAATTCACACATAAGCCATTTATATAAAGGCAATTGCGTAAATGAATTTAAAGAAAATTTAAATATATATATCTATATATAGTTTTTGCCTTGCTCTTCCTCCTCCTAGCACACTGCAATATCTTTTGGTTCTGTTAGAAAAATCCAATGAAAACAGATAGCACATCACCGTAATAAGAAGTTCGGGTACAAATGCTTGTATACAATTCTAAGCAAGCCAATTATTCTTCAAGACTCTAATCCTCGCAAAGTTATCACCCTCTTAGATCCCAAAATTAGAATTGTTTCACTAATTAATAAACTCTATTTAGGAAAAAATCGATTGTAACATTCTTCTAACGTTCTTGTCGAAGTAGGAGATTTTGATGAAAAGATTGGAAACGAATTTATGAGTAATCTTGTCTAATGATTTGAAGAAAATAAGAAAAAAGCCATCGGGAAACGAGCAAGTAAGTATTCGTAACTGGTTCATGTTTGGATGTAACACAGTTAAATGAGGGCCGAAGCGAGAAAATGGAAAAGGGGGCGGGGTAATGCGGGGTAAGCTCTGGCCCCTATCCTCACCTGAACGCCAGCTCTCGTAGCACACAAGGACTAGAAGTGCACTGTCACAGTTTCGTAACTAGTTTTCACTATGAATTTTGATCCAACTCAAGTGCGCGTCGGGGACGATGAAAGGCTGTCAAATACTACGCTAATATTTCATAATGAACGGCTTCACTACTTATAGTTAGGCCTGATATATACTCATAAAATTTAAATGTGCTAGAGAATTCCGATTTGAATTTAAATTGGACTTGAAAGTGGAGGGTAAGGCAATCGGGAAGGAAGTGGGTGATGATGGAGGAGAAAGTCTGTAACATTACTTTCTTGAATATTTCCTTTTGTATCAGTCTTCCCAAAGCACAGATCATCCCATGTGTTGAGTATTCTTCTGATCAGATCCGAAAGGAATGCCCATAGTGCCACCTCTAGTTTATCTGCAGTGATCAGTTTGCGAATGATCGCAACCTCTAGCATATTATCGACTTCGTCATAGTACCAATAGTCCTCAACCAAACCTCAACATGGCGTTCGGCGAAAACCCCATGAAAAAGATGCATATATCCGATCTCTACAGAGGAGGGACAAAGCGGTCGGAATGCGAAGGGTTGAGGCACACAAGGAGAGAGTTCTCAAGATCATGTGCAATATAAATGGCATCAAGTGAAACAAAGCAAGTTTTCGGAGGCCCCCAGCGTTGGAACCTGCTCTTGAAGTCGAGACAGAAGTCACAAGTTTACGATCCTTCAAGCCCAGCTGATATCGGATTGCAAGGGCCGGTTGATGTAGAATCGCTAGAGCAATATACAACCTTGCACTGTGCTCGAAAGGGATAGTCCGGAGATAAGGGGAGGAGTAAGTATTATGTGTACTGAGGGGATGAAGTAAAATTTTGCTATCATCACAGATAAGTAGCTTGATGAGCTTGGGCATACTAAGATCTGAGCGGAACTCTGATCGATGTGACTTCAAAATTTAAAAGTAGTCAATGTGAAAGTTCAGTGAATAGATCGACGATATCTTGTCTACAAAATATATGAAAGCTTAGAACTGCTATTGATAGCTCGGTAAGCATAGATTGGAACGACCTCACGCCGAGGAAGAAATTTTAACAGATGGGGACGACGAAGCAAGTAAGCAAGCAACAACGTTCTCCTCAAAGGTACATTGCTCACTAACCCCAGAGAAGACGAGGACTTGTTTCAGTCTCCTCTCGAGAGGTTTCTATATGAAATCGAATATATTCAGTCACTCATGTTCCTCCTTGAGGTCCAAGTTAAAGAATCGTGTCGCAGGGGGGGTCTGAATGAAGTGTCTGATCGGTAGAGGCCCACACTACTTCAATCACGATTACCAAACGCAAGCCAGCACCCTGAATATTGTAAAAATAACACAGTGTAGTCCTTCAACGATATCAAAAATCCGTCTCTTGCCAAAAATCCGCTCGTTCTTGAGATCAACGAGAAAGAAACTCGATGTCATTGCTCGGGCATCATCGTACGATCGCTGCAGCAGGATACCCTCTTGCTAGAGACAATTAGCTCCGTCTGGTCTTGACATATGTCAAAGCGTATTCCACGAGAACATCTATATGCAGCACCGTCAGCTCTTGAGTGTATACTTTCGTTGCGAAGTGGGTGACGACAGATTGGAGAGTGAACTCCCTCGGAACACTTCATCACTCCTCAATAATCCATTGAGGCTTTTCTTAAACCCGTAGACCTTCGTATAAAGATTATGTGTTATGTTCCATTCCGTGTAGACTGTTCCAGAAATGCACGCCCATGCACTGACCGTGGGGCTTGATCTCAAGTCGACTCTCTGGGAAATCCAGGCTGAGAACATGACTTTTAAGAACCACGACAATGGCACGCTTTCATCGCTCTTCCTCACAAACACGGAAAGGAAGAAGAATACGCTACTTTCAGAATACTCGAGATCGTCCAAGCCAACGAAAGGACTTGTTTTAGTTGGTGCGAATCAAGCAAGCTTCTCGGAGTGACAATGGGGCGAGTACATCTATTTTTCTACACAGGGTGTGAAGCGGCATATCATATGGCGCGATTCTTCAAGGAAAGAAATAGCAAGATGGAGCCGAAAGTGGGATGCGGCCGTCTGAGGTAAATTCGCCATCCAGGCTGGGTGAACATGCAAGTTGCATGCAAGCCAAAGCAAAATGAGGAATTTCTGCCGCAAAGACGCATCTCTCTCTAGGAACATGCCAAGGCAATGAGATGTGTCAAGAGACCTAAAGGTCCCGTTGACAAAATCCCATATATGTGGTTACAGTCCGTGAGTGGATGAACTCTATCAAATTTTCGTACACAACTTCAAAGCCACATTCGCGATTGACTTCTCATCTAATATGTTTGCAAGACTTGAGAGAACAGATGCGGGAATTAGTTATGAAGGTCAAGTGATGAGCCGAAGGGATCTATTGGAGATCCCGTCGGAGGAATCTGGGGGATCCATGGAAATACATCCTATATTTCATGTATCCCTCCTTGAACCAGCACCACCGGGTGCACCACCAACACCAAAGACTGAGGTCCAGCGCTTGGACCTTTAGAAGGAATACGACGTCGAAACTATCCTCGATTGTCGGTATATCAGGAAACAAGTCAAGTGCTTGGTCAAGTGGAAGGAATACCCACATTCGGAGAACACATGGGAACCCAAGGGGAACCTCAACTGCCCTGGGAAGCTTCCGGGATTCCACCGTCAAAACCCAGGCCTTCCCAGAACGAACCATGAAGGAAAGAAGGGTCCAGTGGTATCTCGTCGGAGGCGGCGGGGAGCAGTGTAGCCTGTACTTTTGCGAGCTCGGCTTCCTTCTCCTGCAGCTCGACGGCATCCAGCTCGTCCAGAGAGGACAACCCCCTTTTCATCATCTCGCGAGCCCGCTGCCGGAGGGAACGTTTCTGCGTCCCCAGCCGAAGCAGCTTCGCCAGAGTCTCTCGTTCCTCCTCCTCCAAACGACGCTCCTCCCGCTCGAGATTCTCCCAGTCTGCGACCGAGGGACCGTCAACATCGCATTTCTGTTTCGAACGAACACACTCCCCGCACCTCGAGGTATCGGGCGCAACAAGGCACTGAAGGCCTCGCTTTTCACAGCGACTGCAAGAAGGCATTTCGACCCAATTCTTTGAATTTTATCAGCAAGAGCGTGTTGTTGCCGCAATTTCGTAAGAGTAATTGAAGGCATGTCGTCTAGCCTAACGACGACGCGTCCCCCGACAGTGTGAATCGACAGTGCACACTATCCTCAAATTTAGCTAATACGTGTAGCTCTATCACTAAATACCTAGCGCGCCCCTCTGTCCTCTCAAGTACGTACGGATAATACTCTTCGAGAAAGCGCGGATAGGAACTTCGAGTAGCGTACTTGCTGAGAGCGTTAGCTGAGATTGCTAAGAGAGAATGCTGAGAGAGAGTTATGGGCCCTAAGCGTACTACGCGCTGAGAGTGCTAAAAATAGGAGGTATAAGGTTAACTATATTAAGAGCATAACGGGTCTCCTTACTCTTAGAACCCTTACGTAAGAGAGTATATCCTCAAATTCTAACGTTACGTACAGTCTCAGCCAGTACCCTTAGCGCCTAGTACTCTCTCCCTAGTACCCTTAGCACTCTTAGTCTTAGCACTCTTACTCCTAACTCTCTTAGTACTCTTATTTCTAGTACTCTTAGTCTCCTCATTCCTAGTTCTAGTACTCTCGGCACTCTCGGTACTCTTAGTCCTAATACCAACAATCCCACGCCCTACACAAGGACCTAGTACAGGGTATATACCCCCGCTATTATCGCTAAATTTGGGGGCATTGCGCACTGTCGATTCGCACTGTCTGTAGGCGTGTTGGTAGCGTGTTGGTAATGTGTTGGTAACGTGTTGGTAACAAACACGTGCTACGACTACGGCCCTGAGACTCGGCGGCCTGCGGGACGCATACGAAGGCGCGCGGCATTGAAAACCGTCTATTTTTAAGCTGTCGTTTCAGTAGTCTTGGGTCATACTTTTAATAGAATTATAATTGGTTCCCGCTTTATGGCTTCTTTTCTATATTCGTAACGGGCATTCACGCTGGATTATTTTGCAATACGATAGGGTATTCTGGACGTTTCCCTAAAAGTTTGAAACATGAACGGTATTTAATGCCGCGCGCCTAGGTGGAGAAGCTGTAGGAGTAAGGAATTGGTTACGAAGGTCAACGTGACAAGCCGAAGGGATCTATTGGAGATCCCATCGGAGGGATCTGAGGGATCCCTTGGGAATCCTAGGGATCCGGCTGCACGAAGGACTATATAGCTTGGGCCTGGGGCCATTAGATGGGAGCTTCGTGTTCAACTCAAATAGCATCTTGATACTTCTAACTGCGCAATACTTCGTTGATCTCACTCTGCAATATCAACCCGACTTACTCGAACCCCTAACTTAGACCCCCCAACCGAACGTACGAAGCTTGCTTCTATCTTTCATCGAATCCTGTCAGTATGCTCCTCTCCCGCGTCTGTATCTGACTAACAAGTCTGCCACAGAGCCGTCTCCACAAATCTCAGATTCCGACAGAAGGATATGCCTCATCTGTTTGATACAGCTTATTGGGAGGAGGGAGATTCTGCAGGCGTAGTGGACATGCGCCCTAGACCCGATCCTAAGCCAGTGAGTGAACTCAAGTTCTTTGTCGATTATACGTCCATTGACATTAGTTGCAGTATCCCCCGCCGCCACCTTCAGGCTAGATATATACTCCGGATTTGGATTCTCGAAAGATCATCCTCTTTTTCTTTGGGATCTGAGGTACTCAGCGTGAAGTGATCTTTCTCAACTTTATCGAGTCGATCAAACTCGACAAATATGAATCTAAATAGCTGGAAATAGTATCAAAGTGGAATGCAATGGATAAATGTTTGGAGCAACGGTTACCAAAGCTACTTCTAAAATCGTTGGTTTTGTAGAGATCAGTCTCTTGAGAAATCCCAAGTATTTTGTCCCTCGAATGTGATCTGATAGTGAAGAGCAAACTCATGATTTGAATAGCCGTGAGGTAAGGCTCCCAAAGCCAATGCATCTGCGTAACCACCACAAAGTACTTTGTAGCTCCCACGCGGGCACCGCGCCTATTCTTGAAAGGGCGGAAAGGGGTAGCGGGGTAGCCTCGCTTAATGCGGGGTAAAACCGGCTTACGAAATGCTGCATCCCCTGAAATGGAGAAACGTCTCTGCGACAGGCAAGAAGGGAATTCAAGGTAGGAAGAATAAATCTAGGCGCAAGCAAGAGGCAGGGATCAAAGCTTCAGAAATAATCTGTGAAAGGAAAAGGACTGTATGTTACGTGTGTTATCATTTCATTTTGGAAGACAAGGTTACTTCGTGATTATCAGACTATCTACCAGCACAAAAATATCCTTCAAACGCCAGAACATTCTCTGTACCATAAGTCCCTCTTTCTACTTCTTCCTCAATCCTTGTACTTACATATTTTCCATCTTACACCTCTCCCATGAGCCCACCAGGTTACGTTAGTACTCCATACTAGCCAGAGGATCCAGTCACTCTTCGAATCGATCGGGAGAGAAAAAGGCACATGCACAGCTTTGATGCATGTAGGGAGACCAAAGAGCTCAAGCACCAGTAGAGAAGAAGCTTGTAGGAAATTAAGGAGGCTTACGGATGATGTCCCACTGGGAAAGACTACCTCATCTTCAGACATTGTGTTCTACATCACAGGATGTGGATGCAGTTCCGGCCATGAGCTTCAGGGAGAGATTCGGTTGACGTGTCCACTTGGCCTCGATTATTCCAATAGGTCGCAGATATCGAGATCTTGCCACAAGAAGTACTTATGGATGTGATGATATATCTGTCCTACTTTCTTTGTAGAATCGTCCTGATCACCTACACGATCGTCCTTCTGGTTTCGAAGTCACGCACTCCAGGCACAGAGCTGGAACGGGTTGGCCTTGCCTTATAGTTGATGGTGTGAATATGGCCATATAGAACTCCTATCCAGCTTGCCCATGTAGATTTGTGAACCTGTTGTGAACCCTGCTATTGCTTGTGTGTCATGTGTTCTGATGTGGACTGAACTTCGCTGAGCCATGTGTCATTTCCCGTCGATCTGCATCATGATTCGGTGGCCAGCTTCGAATTTGGAACCGATGTCAGCAAATTATCTGCAGATAATTTGTAGGGGTATCGAAGTACAGCGCGATTGATGTTCATGAGATCGATGGAGGGTTTAGAGGCAGAACCGCGGCGCACGGTTGAAGTCGGAGACCGTAACGTTGAGTGTCGATGGTGGTAGCTAGTAGCAGAAACATTAGCTGCAGGTGTCAAATGCAATGCATTCAAGGAGTTTCAGCTCTCTATCCGATCTGGGGATAAACCGGAGCAAATGAATAGCAATTCGCCGGCCAATTGCTGATGGGTCTCCTCAACCTTTTGCTTCATCAGATAAGGTGGCACCCAGAGTTGTACTCCCATATGAGCGTATGTAGGTAGCAGTTAATCCAGAGAGGATGTGTCGAGCAGATACAAAAGGCGTTGCCAAAGCCTGCTGAAACGAATTGCCATTGTCCGATGTTTGGAAAGAGCTGTTGCCACGCGAGAAGTCGGCGAGGTCCTTGCGATTTCTGCAGAAAGTATGAACATGAGGTTCGATCCTAATGAGCTCATGATTTTGTCGGCATTGCAGCAGCAGAATCTTCGCCATTGATCAAGAAAAGCCGAATTCGCCTCGGGATTCGAGGTGTTGACATCATCTTTCATCCTCACTCAATGGTATGTCTCCGTCTAGAATCGCACGAGAGCTTGTATTTTGAAGCCGTATGTGGCCCTCGAGGTATTCCGCCCAGCTGTGCCTCCTGCAAGTTATGCTCGCCGCTCGCCCACCTGCGCCATAATCCTGCAGTGTCCACCAGGTCAGGGGTTTGCCTCGAACGGACGTCAAGGACGTGTTTGCCTAGTAGTCTGAAACGTCGTCAGCTTAACTTGTCGATTAACCTGTCGATTAACCTGTCGATTAACTTGTCGATGACAAGGAGGTGTGAGGCGTTAGGTGTGCTTCTCAATGAGAAATCTAGAGCAGACTTGGCGGAAGGCACTCACCCATTGCTAGTATCATGGCTTAGGAAGCCAAGGAAGTTGCTTCCTAGATGGAGAAAATCGATTTGTGAATGCTGCGAATACTCTCAAACTAGCCCCTGCTCTATTAGTTGAGGAGGTGGTCGAAGAAGAGTCAGTAAGAGACCACAGCGTTTCCACTTGAAGGACGGGGCTACAGCGGATGTTAGATCGTGGCCGGAAGCAAGTCAATAACCTTCTGCTCTGAAGGTGTTGTGCTGTGGTTCAAGATGTTTGGCAAAGGCCAGAGGGCTGTAGAGTCGGTCTGGCTCAAGAAAGGGGAAGGTCCTGAAGCGAAAGGATCCACAAAGCAATCGGATCTGCGGTTTCGGGTCCCAAATCCCAGTAGGAGATAAAGATGTCAGAAGAGCAATTTCAAATCATCAAAAAGGGGATGGGGTTGAGAGTTCTCCCCAAGACTTCGAGCTGTTTCGGTGATTGAAACTATCATTTGGACAAGTTGGCGGTATCCAAAAGCAATTCGGTACAAGTTTCAGAGCTCTGACCACGGCGAATAGATGCTTGAACCTTTCAAAAGAATAACTCGGGCTCCAGAATATCCTTGAGTAGGGAAGACTGATTCTGGTATGCCTTGTTGCTTTCGTTCCTTGCTTGATGATTTTCCCCGATAAAAACCATGGCTTAAGGATCCCTCGCCCGCCTTCAGCTGAGCGAATACGATACATCGAATTAAACGCTCGAGGTGATGGATGCCAGCCAGTGGTCAGCTCGATAAAGGCACCCTAGTGCTTCACTCTATTAATTCGGAAAGTAGACGGGAACCTGCCCACTCTCGTGTGGAGGAGCTAGGGACTACAAGGCGTCAATTATTCTCTACCAAGAAAGCGCGCAGCTCTCCTGCAAAGCGCCGCTGAAGCTAAATAGTGGGTAGAGACAAAGAAGGAAGAAGATAGTGTGTTACGGAGCAATATATGTAATAAGGGGGGGTCAGGCACGCTAACCTCTGCCGAAACAAGGTCCACTCCCTGCCGTTCGGGCTGTAAGGAGAAGCCATTTATTGACATGCCCCACGTGCGGTGTAGAATAGCCTGGCAGAATCGGGCGAGATGCGCGAGGTGGTGCGACTGCAGTCTTCGCTTCTCCCAAGTACGCCGCAAAGCCATCCCGTCACTTTGCCATTTAAGCTGAATGATCCGCATCTCTCTCCATCTTCCGAGGACCTTCATGCTGCCAAGTGGACGAACAGCACGACCCCTCGTGCTCACTCAGCACTTTGTTGGTGCAAGCCATCGCTCTTCCCAACACTATGCGGAGCCGAACTGCTGACGTCTTCTACGAGAACATTTTTCAACCTTCACGTCCCCCTTCCTTAATCAGAAGCTTTTCTTGCTGTACTTTAATTGTTGGCACTTGCCTCTTATCAACGATGATGGGAGCAGCATCATGTGCAAATGCTTCCACGCCGGCAGCGTCGCGTCCGGTGGATCTACCTTGCTTCTTTTGGTTGGTGCCGTGTGGCCGCAGCCGCATGCAGATTTGATCGATTTGAGCAGGTGCATTCAAGCGCATCAGTCTTCACCACTCACAAGTGTGCACCGAAGACTGCCAATCGCTGGCATCATGGTTGGCGCATTGTTCTTGAAATGTACCCTCCTCGGATGATTTGCCTCGCTTCAACGCCATATATTTTCGGGATGTCCGCCTAACTTGAGGTGGTTCGCATTCTACTCGTGGATTCATCATCACACGTGTGAGGAAATGAAGATAAAAAAAAGCATTTCTTTCAGCCTGTTGAACATGATTCGAAATTTCTTCTCTTCAAATGTTCCTGGGGATTCGCTTTGGTCTCCGCATTGAAAGGCATCATCGTGGCAATTGATGCGACGATGTTCAGACGACTTGTCTTGATGTTTGAGCAGAATTCTATGGCCGGAACTCGTACTGTGGGCGCAAAGTTCCGCCCGCATCGAAGCGATAAACCAAAGAACGGGGTGTGGATTAGAGTGAAGTGTGCTGGGGAGAAAATCAAACACGGCAACACGCTGGAAGCATAAGAAATAGACAAGAGAAGGAATACGCTCGTCCCACACGAGTTCTCGATCTGTCGGGGTCCTTCTAGCACTCCTAGCATAGCAGAGAAGGAGAATCCTCTCCTTCGCGATACGACGCGTCTGGGCAAAGCTGTCAAGACACCTGGTCTGTGGGGTTAGCGGCGGTCATATGAGCAGGGGACTAGCGGGCCGCTGCGATGATATCCCTTTGTTTCCGATGTGTTCTGACTCTGAATCGCAGAGAAATGAGGTAAAAGGGGTTAGACTCTATGCAGTCCCAAAATACCGCCATATCACTGGGCTGAAGGCCTCCAGTTCTGGCTTGGAGAAACCTGGTGTTTTTGCTCTGACCAGGGCTTGCGTCAAGCGATGCATCTGAACCCCCCCTGTCGCTGATTCTGGACCTCCCAACCTCAGCCTCACGATACACTACCTCCACTCGTGAACGACGAACGTCCCACCCAAGCAGGGCGAGATTTTGGCGGAGCAGTCCGTTTGACATGGCACACTGGCAAATGACGCTTAGGGCGGCTCTTTCTGCGCGTTCGGCACTGAAGACTGCGCGCTGTGTGGCAGGAGCGACCACAGCAGTCAATTGGTGCCGTGGGCTGCACACAAGCTGATGACGCCCTCGACTCCTATGTGCTCGAGGCGCTACACTGAATCCGGGGAAGCCAGTACACGAGGTCGAGGTACGTCTTGGGGGCAGGTTTCCCTTCCTCGTTGTAGTTGAGAGTCAGAGCTGATATTGCACCAGCCGGAAACGAAGTTTCTCAGCTGGCTCTTCACGACTTAGCTACAACGATCGTTCTGCATTCTGGACCTGGTTACTATTGAATCAAATTCTGTCAGTATGCTCCTCTCCCACGTCTGTATCTGCTAACCAGCCTGCTACAGAGCCCACTTGATTTGATCAAAATCTGTCGAGACTCCATCAGCACCGAAGCCTCGATCAATACCGAACAATCTGCGAAAACCTGCCAAGGATCTTGAGACTAGATGGAGTGCCTGTCAACTGCCGATTGCCAAGTACCCCACGCGGCTGGAGGTTGGGTGGACGGCCTGAGGGGAGAGACGGACGGTGGGGTGCGGCCCAAGCCACAGCCAAAACCCGTAAGAGCCGCAAACCCACGCTGCAGGGTGTTGTATAACGTTAGAGCAGGATCCAAAGCCCCCCAAGAAGAGTACTTGGAAGATTCAATTTAGAGGCCTGGATCAAGGCACCAAGAGAAACAAGAACTGTTATCTTGGGGAAGGCATTTGGCAAGTCAATGGCTTAGAATTGAAATGGGACAAGGAAGATGACGGGCACAAAAGCTTTATTTGTCTTGTCATTACTGGCTTTCAAGCTTTCGTGGAACATTCAACTGGCAACTTATATAGCTATTACCTAACAAAAATCGTATTTTGACTCATTTGAACTCAAAACTTAACCCACTGCCTATGTTGCTTATCATGCCTCTGTATTTAACGACCGTTAAAACCCTGTGAAAGGCCAAATAATCATTGGTTAGGCGTCTCTGAAGTACTGAGTGACTTCGGGCGCGAATTATAAGTACTGAGCGGTCGCCCGCCATTTCCTAGTCCTTCACTACCGCTTCCAGCCTTGCCTAATCATCAAATACCAACTTTTTCATCCAAATTCCATCAATATTTGCAACTTGAGAGACGTAAAACGTCAACGAGCCTCAGCCTCATTAGAAAGTGCTGTCATAACCAAAGGTAGGGCCACTCGCCTAGTCCGATTCGCTTCCGGTAGGAAGGATGACGGCCTGTGTGGATGCCGCCCCCTACCCCTATATCCTGTCTCGTTAGGCACTGTTGCCTGGGTTCACTGAGGCCAAAAGCTGCCCAAGTCCCCAGTAATGATCAGAAGACGGCGATGATGGCCTCCTCTTCGAGTGATCTGTGTCTCAAGAAGTTCTCTGATGGCAAGAATGGCCATCGCAGACCTAGAGGCCGCTGTCGCGGTCGGCCCGCGGCATCCTCAGCGTCCTCCAGAAGCTTACGCTCGCAGCTCCAACAGATCCGAGCCAGTTGTGTTAGCAGCGGTACCAGAGAACCACGAAATGTCTGAGCTTCGACAACGACTTCACACAGAATCTGTACCAACAGACAGAGCCTCGGACGAGGAAAGCTCACCGGAGACAACCCCCACTTTGACTCCAACTTCCACTGATGTTCGTGGAGGGGTAGCAGGTAAGGGCGAACGTGGACAAGCCAGACTTTAAGAAGATATAGAAACACCAACTAAACATTGACTCAGAGGACTCTGGCTTACTTTCCATGGTCAAAACAATCTCGTACAGTCTACTAACCTTCGTTAAACCCACATCTTCACCTCGTCCTACCCCAGAAGAGATCCAGGAGCCTGATAAATTGCGCGGGTTTGACAAATTGAAGTATGAAAAAGGTATGCCATATGGCCTCCCTCCTCCTGGATTGTGGCTAATGCTTCGGCCACAGTGGATGACTATCCCGAAGGCTACCCGCAACTTGCTGCTTTCGCCAACAGCTGTGACACATTCGCAAACATTCGCAGGTTCGGTCGTCTGTCCTACCGACTTCTCGCACATCTTCAGAACGACTTGATAGAAATGGAGAAGACCTTGGACGAGCTCGATAAGAAAGACGCTGCAGATGAGACATTGGAGCACAGACTCAGAGGATTTGAAAACTACAATGGATGGAATGATGAGCAACGCAAACTGGTCACGAAGATCTCGGCTACCTATGCTCAATATGGTATACTCGTACCATTCAAGATTCGACGAGGAAATGCTGACATTGTTGCTAGCCGACATTGCCCTGAAGGATGCTGGCCTTCGTGCTCTGGGTAAATGTCCACCAAGGAATGCAAAAGCTCTGCGCACATGGATTTGGGATGAGAGGCCACTCTCGATTGGAGCTGGGAAGAGTGACTTTATCTTCTATCCCGACGACCTCGTGTCTCTGGCAGGTCAATCTCAACATGAGCGTCCCTTTCAGGACTTCGTAGAGGCATTTCTCGACCGTTATCCAGTTTCTTGGATCAAGGTATGCCACTACCCATACAGTCTCTGTACTCCTTCGTAGAGATTCATAGAACGAGTAAACAGCTGACATACCAAAGAACTTCTTGCAGCGTGATATCGAAACGCGTCGAAAGACAGATGACGAGTACATCGACCATTATTCGCATGCCAAGCTCAAGCTTCTCGCCAACATTCTGGAGGTGTCTATGGCCGTGATCATCCTCCTCATTCCTGTATTCCTTCTCTTCTTGATCCCAATGAGCAAGCCCATGATGGCAACAGTGGCTGCGCTCTTTGTGATCCTGTTCTCGGTGGTGGTTTCGAGTGTTACTGGCACCAAAGTTCAAGAGGTATTTTTTGGTAGTGCCGCGTCAGTATTGGTTCTTGGGTAAACGAATTTCAATGCTAACGACGGGTAGATATGCTGCTGTGATCACTATGTTCCTCGGGAACCTGAACTCCTCATCTACTGTCGCGTCTTAGACGTGCTGTCGATGAAGTTTGTGGTGCCAGCTCTGGGAAGGACAACATCCAGACGCGTGGGACGAGCTTTGGATCGTGAACTTGAGCTGGCTCGTGAAGAGGTTGGCAGGAGGGAAAGGTTCTATAGGTGCTTTCGTAACGTCAAAAGCCGTATCGTCGTTTTCGTAGTTCGAGTTTTCTAGATAGCGCAAGTTGAACCAACGATGTTAAAGATACTTCCCCGCTCCGACGCCTCTTACCATAGCCGTGTGTCTCGAGAACTCATGGGCTTCGCAGGCTGCGATGTGCACTGCCGAATCTGTATCTTGATAGTAGTAGGTAGTGAGTTTAGAGTTTGCAGAAACGAGATTGTGGGGAAGGAAGACGCCAGTCGTGGAACAAAGCATTCGGGGCGATGTTGCGGTCCGACCACGGTGAGGCTGCATGACCCACGAGTCAGGTACCAATCACGTGCGACCACCAACAATGGCCTCAATCATTCTGTTTTATTGTCTTTGTATTAAAACTCATTGCTAAGGATATTGACATCTAAGTTGCTGCAAACCATACTTAATCCGTCTAAATTGCTTCCACCCCTTATATCTGCCGTCTAAGCGAGGTTCAACTGAGAGACATCATGTCAACTTGATGACCCCTTTTCACCCTTAACAAGTCGCCATCTGCGTAGAAATGATGATAATGCCATAGAATTGAATTTATAACTTCGCCAAATCGTATAACATCTCAAAGAATTCATTTCATTTGTATCACTGAACTCTGTCCAAATAATCAAATCCCCCTAGAGCATAGGTCGAGTTTGATGGAGAGCATCTATAAAGACATAACAAACATTGAAGAAAAATAAGATTGCATTACAAGAAAGAATATTTGGCGTCACTTGACCAGTATTCAATGACCTCAAAGACCTCGGAGCGTTCAGAGCCCTCAGAGACCTTCAAGTTGCTTGAGCCTAGGCCCAGAATTTTCAGACATGATAAGAGAGAAGTGTTCGAACAAGCTTGCTTGGGACACGTAGTGCAACAACCCGAGGCTGTACAGTACTCTCCTACTCCAATCCAGCGAGCTTCAACATCCAGATCAGAAGCTTCTGTGGCGCCGATACGGTACCTAGGATGAAGACAGGCTGGCTACACATCCTGTGCATGCCCCTCCCTTCCTTCTTGCCAGCTATTCAAAACAGAGCAGTAGGTATCCATTCCTTCTTGGATCTTTCCAAAGAATTGTGATCGTGGGAACAGTGTTTATATGAGGAAAATCTGCAAGTGTTCCAGAAGCGACGATCAGGACTGCTGCAGCTGGCTCCCTGTTTCCTGAGCCAGCGGGGTCTACAGACATGTAGGTGACTTCCATTCACAGCCTTGCGCTGTCCTTGGTTGCATCCTTGTGTATTTCGAGGTGAAAGGACATTAGCTTGGACTTCGACTGCGTTGCGACACTACGAAGCTCCTTCTCTTGAGTTTGTTCGGAAGTCTTCTAGGATGCTGTCAAAGCAGTTTCGACTTCGAAGCTCGAGATGTCTGCAACCTAATGGATGAAGCAGATACGAAGCTTTGGGGAGGTTCGAATCGACTTTCAGATTTCAGACTAGGTCTGATCGAGGTCTGCTAGTTTCGATGAAGAGGTCTTGACGTCTCTGTACGTCAACAAGTGTTTCTCTTGCTGAACGGAGAGGTGACTTGTGTTTCAGAGGCTGTGCAGTCAATAAACTCCTGCGAGAGGCAAAACAAGGAAGTGCAGAGGATTGTCGTACCTTAGCGTGGAGCAATACTGTTGAGCCAGTATGACCTGGTTATGCCACTTAGCTGATTTCCAGCTGCTTTTACCCTGTAGCCTTTTCAGGAAAGTATGCGAGGCCATCTCCCCTGAATAGCCCCTGAGGTCCGCGTCGTTTCGGCTCAGTGAGTACGAGGCCTGTAGTTTTTCCACTTGCTGCTCGACAGGAAGTAATTCCGAGTGATCATCCTTCAATAAGGTAGGAAGCCTCCTTCAGGCGCTTTAATTCCAGGCAGCCTGCGTACACATCGTTGGAGTGGTTCGTAGCTTGAGTCTAAAAGAAAAGTAAGGACGATCGTGGATGTGTGAGAGGTCCCAAAGGCTCGAAGAAGGTCGTGATATTGACTTGAGTTAGCAATGAAAGTCGCGCGTCAAGGGATAAACATGAGGAGATGTCCTGTTCAACCAAGGTCGCATATTCCTGAACGGCAAAGACGTGTTCTGCCTTGCTAGTGTTGGATTTGTTGAGGATGATCTCCAGGGAATGAGCGACAACAACAATCAATCTTCGGGACAGAAGGGTTGTGAAGACAACTAAAACTGATTCAGGAGGGTGTTTACCGATGAGCTTGGCGAGTGGAAGGCCTGCAATGACTGTTTTGATTATGTAGATGGAACTGTTCTGCTTGCGCGGTCTCCCGGATCATGGTGTTGAGGGAGGATACCTTCCACAGGCTACGACAAACTGATCGGTGGCTATAGGCACCTTGACTTTGGAGCGGGCAAGGACTCCAGATCGACCCGAAACTTTGTCTCATGCAGCACAAACGCACAACATCGATTCCCGCCTGAGGAAGAGCCCGCCAAGTCATCGCGAGACACGTTCCAGTCTCCCAGAAGCATGGTCGGCCTTGAGCTGGGTAGATCCTTGGATCCCGTACAGTCCATGTGTTGTTGCAGATGGCGCAAAACTCGTCTTCCAGAGGCCTCCGGAGGTCCAGTAGTAAAGGGGTCTGTGAACACGGAGCCAGCCCCTATTGCTGTAGACGAAAGACCCACTACGGGTCGGCTTGATATCTTCTTCCGGGCAATCTAGCGGAATCTGCGGGCTCCCTCAAGTGATATAAAAGACGCTATCGACCAAACATGCTTTCGGTGTCGAGTCGCGTCTGCTGCCGCAACTGCCGAATTCAATTACCTTCACTGGCAGGGTGTCAGCAAGCATGAAGGGTGGCTGATGCGACCTCTAAAACGAGCTTCGTTGCCTCAGCTAAATTCCGTTTGTTACCTTCAGGGGGCTGTGGTATTCCGATAGAGTGGTAAAACTTCATCGTAAATCGAAACCACACGGCCAACAAAAGCAAGGGAGGGCGTGAGGGTGCTGGGCTTGCACTTGTCATTGGAGAGGAGTGAGGAAGCAACCGCCACGGCGATGCATCGTCGGGCTTCCGAGGATCGCGCCGTCTCGTCGCATGGACGCTGGACAGTGCCCTACGATATAAGAAGGGTCTTATCCGTTCTGGAGCTCTTGCTTCCTCGCGACGACTTGTTGCTCAGTAGCAGCACGTCATTCCCCAGAATAAGTGGAAAGGTTCCCACACGACCGCTTTCCACAACACTTAAGCCATAGTGCTGACAGTTCAGCGTCAAGGACAGATCAAAAAGTATTTACAATGCATTTAATCGATTGTCTGGCACTTCCTTCCTTTCTGCTGTTTATCACAAGACATATGACAGCATGCTCTCGAAAGAGACATCTGGAACGGTGATTGGTTCAGATATTTTTGGCATAACTTTTATGCACGGCACAACTGCCTGTTTCACTTGCATATCTTGACTTTTGCAGCGGATTCAGTTGAGGTATGCGTTGGCTTTGCGTATACCATACCTTCAGCTGTTTATGATGTATCTCTCTGCATTTATCACCGCCATCAGACCATCCTTATCATCGTCTCTTGCTTGGTTTCCGACGCACTTGCTTCACATCCATGTTGTTGCCTCTTTCTTTCAGTTTGAGCATACACACTGTCTTTCGTCCCCGATGAAGATCCCCAAAGCATATCTTCGTAGATCAGTTAAGGTTACTTGAGGTTGTCGTGACGTTGATCACCTGACACCATAGTCACTGGACCAGGGAACAGGTTTTCATCTGAAAGAACCGTTGGAACGCTGAATTGGATGACTCAGAAGCGTGAAAGATAGTGGAAATGAATTGGTCGCTTGACCCTTGCGCGGCGTAGTTCGCCCCTTGTTTCGCGAACGAGGAAACGTCCAAGCAAGCCACAAAATTTCCCCATCTTGAGCACAGTCTGCACCGCGAAGTTGTTGCGGGGAGAGGACAAAACTTGTGTATCGAAGGGAAGAAACTTCTCGGTGGGAGGATACAATTCCAGCTATCATGGTCTATTCCCTCGCCAATGCACACGCCCTCGCTCTGTCCCGTATTCTTCTTCGGCGTCCCGTTTTATAACCTTGTTCTCCTGACTTTCGGATTATGCATATGCTGGGGAGGGAGTCGGAACACCCTAGAAGCCGGGCGTGGTGGCGCAGATTGTGGGGGAGCATCACTTCCATCATTGGCGATGAAACCGCTCAAGGTCGTATTCAATATATCCCCCAGCTGGAAGCACCTCCCGGAACTTGCGCTCTAGGAGCCGCGAAATTCGAGTCCTAGGAAAGACTCTCGTGAAATCGCGTTAAAATATTGTTTGGCTGAGGTCTTTGGGAAGTTCAGGAGCTGGAAGTGTTCGTAGAGAGGCGAGCACCGGGAGATGATACCTGAGCAGCCCATTTCCGCTCCGCATCTTCGGCAAGTTTCGCTGAATGACGTCCAATAATGGTTTGTATCTTCCATCCAATGATGACATTAGCGACGGATCTCATGGAAACCCTGTAATGCATTGACCTCCTATGACGGAAAATAGATACAGAGCAGCACTGGGTTATTGGCGATCGTGCCATCCCGGCGCGGTACCCACCTTCTTTCGACGTCTATGGACCATCGAGAAGACTCTTTGGTTAACACAATCAGCAGGACCGGACTTTCTGCTCAGGTAAATACTTCACAAATGCCTTTTCTACTGCTCAATCTTGGACTGATATTCCACAGCCCGTGCTCTGGTTGAGCTGGTCGCTGAATTGGCCTGCTCGCTTATGTTTTGGCCGTCAACAAAAAATCCGTGAGGAGGAACTTTCTTCAAAATCGACGGATCATTTCAAGCAACCCTTTCAGCACTTGCCAGTCTCTCCTTGAGCAGAAAAGGGTTTTCGTTCGTTACAGATACAGCGATGCGAAGAAAGGAGAAGAAGAAGGACGGCAAGCCTTTGGAGTTCGAAGAGAAAATGCGTCTCTCAGGGCAAAGTCACAATGAGCACGCAAAGTCAGGCAAGACAAAGCTTTCCAAGGGCTACGTCAAAAGGCCTCCTGCTGTTGTGGTTTGTTCCTGTTCTCTAAATTTTCAAGTACTCTGAATAGCAGCTAACTTACTCTGCAGTATCCTCCTACTCCCTTGCCGCCTCGGGGCCCGACAACGACGACAAAGAAGTAATGCGTGAATGGGTGTGCATCGTAGGAAGGCCTGTTTTGAGGATAATTAGCTCTTGACCTCCGATCATTGGATAAAAGTAGGGAGGCATTATTTTGCGTGCATTTTCAAGCTGGTGCATTGTGCTGTGAAGATGAGTTGAGGAGGCGGCGGTCTGTCTGGGGATTTGCGTTACGATCGGTCGAATGCAGCATATAGAAGGGGCGGTGTTATTCAGAAAAGCGATATATATAAAATAGAGAGAGGACGGGAATACACAAAAGGATGTTGTTGTTCATCATCTGCAAGCCTTCAGTTTTGGAACTTCGTGATCACCACCATGATTTGCCAAGAATTTTCGTGTCACAAAGCGCTTCCAATGAGACCCGTAGCCTGCATTAGCACAGTACTTTGGTACCTTCAGGTATTTAAGTAGCCAGCTGCCCCACAGATACAGCGTTCTTTCCCTAACAATCGCCTACCAAAATTTCCCGCGTGTCCATGCCCCCGAACAAGTAATCTTCCCCCTTGTGCCCTCCTAACTCTGGTTTAAGATTAATGAAGCCCAATATTCCTGCCTCGCAGAAAGTCGGTGTCACCATAATAGATTTTGGAGTGTTCTTCAGTTGAGTGGTTCGTTTGTTGCACCCTCAGGTAGGTTGGTGTGGGTGATTCTGCACATCTGACGGATGATCCAACACCATTGCAGCCTTCGGGCCGGGAGCCTCATTCAAATCAAGCCCAACCCCTTATCAATAAATGGTTCTGGCAACGATGAGCTCAGTCGCAAGTGCTCTGTTCTCACAAACCGTCCATGATGGCGGAAAGGACTTTGAGAAGAGCGGCAACTGCTCCCTTGGCAGCTTGCTACAACTTGACCCCTCCACCTGAAGTGTATGACCCTAGTCAGAGCCGCACTGATAGACCAGGGGTTTATAGGCTACACATGGAGCGAACGATAAACCAAGTCAGAAATCGGTACGCCTCATCACCAAACCTCGGCACCGCCATCGACCATCACAGCTCTACAGAATCCGAAGAGGCTTTGACGCCTACTTCAAACGATGATCGTGAAGAAATACAAGGTAACATTTCATCTGTTTATAATGCCAGATTAGTTGACAGTGAAATAATTTGAAGACCAAGTCCCTCAACCCGATGCGCTGGCTTCGGATTGGCGTCCCCTCATCAATACACTGCTTGCTCGCCACCCTGTTCAAGCAACAGCTGAACCAAGTCCAGATACCAATGTCGAGGGATACTATAGCAGAGTAAAGAATAAGAAGTGTAGGCCAATAAATGTTCCTAAGCTCCGCGACCATTGCGTGCGCTGACCATTCCTATCTGCAGTGGAAGACTTCGAACGCGGCACCGCTCAGCTTGGACACCTCTTGAATTCAAACGATAGCTTCTGCATATATCGCAAGTATGGAGACGAAGCAGCACGTGTCCTGCTCAGAAAGGAAATCGAACTGTGCAATCTTGCAACGAAACTCGACGAACTCAACAAGACGGACGCAGAAGGGGACTTGAACTGGAGGCTTACAACTTTCGAGCATGATGAGAGCTGGGACCCAGTTCAACACAAATTGCTGAACGATATTGAAGCCAAGTTGAATGCGTATTGTGAGTTTGACAAATGGTTGCCAGCGTAAGGGAAAGCAATTAATTGGACGCAGATGACTTTCTTTTGAAATATACCGCCGTGAGAGCTTTGCCAGGTGTGCCACCACGATACCACGAGAGTGTTCAGAACTGGGTGGCTGGTAACGCTCCTTTGAGAAGAGGAGAGGATACTTTCCTCGAAAATCGTGACGACTTCATCACTGCTAGATGGACACCGGAGACAAAGAATATAATCGAGGATCTTGTAGAGAGACTTGCCACCTGGAGCCCTGGCTCCCGGATCAATGTACGTTTCTTGGTTGTAGTTACCACTTACCTGCTGCGTCAATTTAGCTGCTAGAACTGACGTCGTTTTCAGAGCTGGCTGGGCAAGCAAGAAGAGAAGAATAAAGACCAGCCGGATTATCCCCCGGTAGTTCACTTATCAACCCACATATTCGATATCGTCTCCAAATTCGCGGCAGCATTGCTCGCACTCGGACTTGTACTCACGCCAGTGCTGATTCTCTTCCTTGCCAACCTTGGACGAGGAAAGATGGCGGCAGTTGTGGGGGTATTCAACGTGATATACCTTTTTGGCGCAGCCTTGGTCATAGAACTATCCACGTCAGAAATCTTTATCTACACGGTCGCGTATGTATGCAATCCAGTAATGAACCACCTCGTTGACACCATATAGCTACTCTGCGATACTTGTGACGCTTTTATCAAACTTCCTCCAAGTAAATCCGGGAGGAGGAAGTCCACAGTGACGGCAGACAGGATTGACAAGCGCATACATGTTCAAATCAGTCACCGCCCTTTCATTCGTCGGGTAGATATCCACGGTGGGAATCAAAGATTGCTATGGGGAGTTCTATGGGATTCGAGAAGAGGGCTGAGCGTTCGTGCTTTGAGTCGATGGCGTGAAGATTTGGGGGTTAAAAGTGATTTCACCGCTATTTTGATACCTTTCTCTGACAAAAAGTATATGAATAAGTCTGGCAGATAGAGCTGAAAGTTATTGCCCCCTCATGTGAATCGTGCATTGCATTGACTGCAGATGTACAAGGGATTCGATTCTTTGATGAAGGTGTAAGAAGGTGCGTTCAGAGGAGAAGTCTTGATGTAACACGGGCCCCGAATTCGGCAAACGCCACCACGCTAAACCTCGACCACTTCGAGGGGTTCTCATCCTTGAATCATGCCTCGAAAATGATACTATGCCCTGAAAGAGGATCTTAAAGATCTCTTAGTCTTCAATTCCTTCAGTGACGATCTCCAGTAAGTTGTTGTTTTAGAGATCTGGCGGATGGTCACGTGCCTTTACTTTGGAACCCTTTTGGATGTCATGGGATGTCTATTCATTGATGACGGGACAAGCTTGTGATTAGATTACGAGAACGAAACGGACTTGGATAAGAAGTTCATGTGTTGTCCATCGATCAAAGATTCTGATTGAGTAACACCAGTGTATAATGTATATATTTCGCAGAAAACCCAGACCCCCGACCTCCATGATCATGTTTGAAAGACTTCCAGACTACCAAGCGGCCCATCAAAAAGCAGAGGTAAGACAGGAAATATGAAGTATGAGTCCGAGGATGATTCCAGAGTGGGGTATTGAAGTCTAAGTAGCACAACAGTCGGTCGCATCTTTCGTCTATGTCACACAATCATGCTTCTCCTGCTCTTCAAACTTTGTCTTTAGACTTGTCTAAGTTCTTCTCAACGTCACTTGTCTCCATATCTATCGAATACTCCCTTATAAGAAGCACGCTGCAAGCGCTACATCAGCTAGACCACATATCTAAGAAAGATTTTACGCTTAGCCGTGCTTTATAATCACGTGGGAGCGACAGACTCCCATCAGGATACAAAGGAAGGGTTTCGGCGCCACTTGACTAGTATTGAGAAGCCTCCAAGACATCAGAGCCCCCAGGGATCTCTGGGTGCTTGAGCTTGGAGCCTGACTTTTCAGACAAGATGGCAGCACGTGACCTGACTTGCCACCCCCTTTTCTGTCATGCCCCTCCTCTGAGATTCGTCGCCTCCAGTCTTTGTCGAGTTTCCATGACAGGCTATGGCGCAGAGGAGAGATCTTATCATCTGCTACCAAAATCCACGTCAAATTGCAGCTTGGATCTGTGGTAAATGAAGTGAAGTGCTGATGCTTGACTTCATATTCGACGAAAGAGATACAGAGACTTTTCGACAGTGAAAGTGAGGGAGGACGAGAAACATGTTCACAAAATTAGAGAAAATGGGCGTTGAAGTTGGCAATCAAAATCGCGCGGCCAATCAGACTGATGAAGCATATGAATTCGGTTCTATGAGCACTTGGAGTAGACTGCAAGATCTTCTGAAATGAGTCCCGACTCAAACGACGGATATGGATTGTTTCTTCAAAGCAAGATTGAGCTTAAATTTATGTATTGTTACAGAGAGCACACAAATCAGTCTGCGATAAGAGCTAGACGTTAGGTGTCAATGTTGTCCTCGAGAGATAACGTTGACTCTGTCGGTTCCGCAGAACGGACACACTTGATACCTTAATAATCACACCAAATAGCAAAGGTGTTTTCTTATTGCGGTATCATTCTCTCGTAGTTGGAAGCCCGTTGTGCTGAGCGATAAAAGAGGCTGCTGGAGGGGAGGTGGAGCTTCATGCAACATCGCCATAATGCCTTGAAAAAAGCTGGATGTGTAGGAAACTAGGCGTATAGCTTAGATGTGGATCTCGTCAATATTCCAACACGTTCCCTTGCGCCACTTTTCATTTCGTATTGGATCAGAGTATAGAGGGTCAGTTTCGCCACTCGAGCCGGGGAAGCTGGGAAGTTGAACGTCAGAGTGCCTCAAAAAGGTCGAGTCTTCGTTCTGTGGGGTAGGCATGCCAACTCATGATCAATTCCAATCCCTAAGAGGCTTTTATAATTAATATAGTAACCTTGAAGTTAACGATGTCTTGCGGTACTTGTTGCGAGGTGGTGCACTTGGCCAGAACACTTCCAGACTCATCTGTACTCTGCGAAGCCATCTTTTCATCGATCCTTGTGTGTATAGCAAGTTGATCTGAGGCCTAGTAGATGTCTTTGAAATGTCTGGATCCGTATGCCAAGGACTCGTCTTCGTGCGGACAGGTGCGTGAGGGCGGCCAGGCTGGAATGTTTGTGCTGGTGGAGGGGTCGCTTTGGGGGGTTGGAAGGCTGTAAGCAATAGTCTTGTTTCGTAACGCTGAAGATATAACTATTCTGCAACTCCTTGTGTGTATTGCTGATGGGTAGAATATCCTGAATACTGAACGTTAAAATCGATCAATTGGATTCGAAATGAGGTGAAAGATGGATTTCGAAATCAAGTTCGCTTGATGTCTGAGAAAGTCACAGGTGCTGAGATTCTCTGCGGTATACAACATCGGTATTCTGATTAGTTAAATCTGTAGCTATGAGGCTTGACTTTGCGAGGCGAAGCAAGATGCGGTCAGTTGTCGATGTATATGTGAAACAACGAACGCTGGCCGGCGGGCAAGGGAGCGGCTCACAAATAGGTCTGAGTGTGTTAGTTTGGGATGGCGCTCTGTCTCTGTCTATTTCGCGGTTGGAGTAAATATATCTTGACAGGCACAGAACGGAAGATATCTTGGTAATCTTACCTTTAATGTTCAATCATGAAAGTATTGTGTTTCGACCTGTCACAGCAATACACTCTGCCACTCTTGAGCCTCTAAGATATCCGTGCTAAGGCTCATGTACCGGGTGATCTTTGGCTCCCTGCTTTGTGTGTTGCGAGCAGCGTTGAGGAATTGGCGGAATTGCTATCCGAGGAACTTGGGATCTTGTATCCGGCAACACATAAGGATGACGGCACCAACCGCTGTATAATCAGCCATCTGAAAGTGTTGTGTATCTCTCTTTTTCTAACAAATGTATGCCCTCGTGGAAACTTGGTCCAATCGACTGCTCAAATGTTTTCGTACTCGTAGGAGAGGGAAACTTGAGATCCCATTAAGTGAGGGGGACATCCGGGAGAGACTTCCACTTTGAATAGCGAGATCTGTTAGCCCAGAACAGCTGGCAAAAGCCTGGATGTTCTTCTGCTCTCTATGGGTGAGACTAACCCGGAGTATTTGCTGGAAGGAAGGACTCAATATCGTGGTTTCAGCGCCTAGACACCTCGCCCATGTTCATAAAGCTAGATCTGTAGCCTATGGCGAATCGAAGGACATCGATGGGTCCGTGTGGAGTTTTGAATGCAGTTCGAGGTTGGTGTCAAGGTAGTTCATAGGATTTGTTGACAGAATTTGACCGTCCATGATGGACGAGAATCCAAGCTCCAGATCATATTTGGAAATCTGCCGATTCTTCAGCTTGAAGTTAACACTTTGAGATTGCAGTTGTAGGTTCCAGAAGTTGGTTGCAGGGTCTCAATCCCTTCTCACCTCCCATGGGAGTGTTAAACAATTTGTTACCAGCCTCCCAGCGAACGGCGTCCATGGAGTAGTGCATACATGTTAACACAACTAAGCGTTCTGTCTGAATGCACTAGAAAACAAAGCAGACGCCAGCCAAGGTCTTGGTAAGAGAAGCGCGGTATCCTGTGGATAACGTATCCTCAACGACACGACGTTGAAGGAAGTTGCTGGTGTCGGGTGGAGTGCAGCAGGAACCTCTCGTAGCCGCTTCCATAGCAATCGAAATGTTTACCAAATAAAAAGACAGTTGATCTGAAGTCGGTTGAAAAGTGTTTGTAGCATGAGCAGAGTAGTTCCCGGAGTTGATTAGGAGAGGAGATTCATCAAAAGAACATAAGTGGCGCTGACGCCCCGAGCTTCCTCAAGGAACGAGAGAACGGAAGCCTGGCGAGGTTATTGGTTCAAGAACATTCAAGCCTCTACTACGTAGACACCAAGGCTTTTCTAACCATTTCAATGGAGGGATCCGATTGCTTGGGGAACAGCAGGGAGCGAAAAGCATCGGGTGATGGGCCGGCAGGGTTCAATGTAGCACTCGATCCTCACAAACGGATCAGCATCGAATCAGCTACGTTCAAGCAAACGCCAGGAAAGGGTGATCTTTCGACTGCTCACACCTCAACGTCCTCAGTTCGATCTCGTACCTTCCAGATCAAAACTTCATTCGGTGCTTTGCAAAACCCCAATGTCTGTGGTACAACTCGTCCTATATGTTGGTGTTTCCAGTTTCAAGAAGGTTGCTTTGTGTCTCACGATATTGTAAAAAAGCAACGATGTCGTTCCCTACCTCCTCTGTTGCACCATCGACCGAGGACTGATAGGCGTGCGAATAATGTGATATTGATTTGGATGTTGGTGCTGCTTTCCCCTAGGATATGAGAAGGGCAGGGCAGGGTCCAAATACCAATCGAGTCTGGGGTAATTCCAGACTGTGGGTCCCGGTCACCCCCCCTTTCAGCTCCGAGTTGGTCAGCTTGGCGAAGCATAAGCGCACTACTTGCTTGAGTACTAGGGCAGAAAAGTCGTACAGCAGACTTTGACGGCGCCAGCGAGGACTCTTCTCATTCTTCTTCCGCATCTATCCTGCTGACGCCCAACAAATACACTTCGAACAAGTCGCAAAGGCGGAACTTGATCTCCAAGGAATCGACACGATCGAGGGACTGCAGCTTGATCTGCAGCACGGGCGGCTATTCTGCGTATGCTGTTGAAGCTGCGTTGGGGCACACTCCACGTTGAGCGTGATGCATCAGCCTGCAACGCAAGTCATCTACCACGGCACACTACCACGGCACAGGAGGCAACCGCATACACCGGCAGCCCGCGGGGCTTCATCTGTGAGCACAATCAAGGCAACAGCGTCTCTAGTCGGAATTCCAAAAAGAGATATCCCTCAATGATGCTAGTATCAGTCCAACGAGACCCTTCCGACCTTCCGCATGGGGTTGCTTCGGGTGCCCATTTCTGCAACATCCTGCCCAAAGCCTACACCAGCATCGCTTGGGTATAAGAATGGCTAAAGTCCTTCACGAAAAGATGGATTTACATCAAGAAAATGAGGGTACAAATCAATAATGGTCGTCGCAGGCACGAAGCGGACCGAGCCGTGGGACGATGGGGCGATCGAGTTTGCCTTACTCCCCATTCCTCGGGAACAGTGGTTCGCAAAGTCGCGATTCAATTCTGTTCTGTTTCTAGCAGGTTTCGCGAGCTCGAAGACATCAGCGTTCAGCATCCGCCATGCTTTCCCCTCCTGCAGTTGCCCTCTTGCTGCTCTAGTGAGCTGGAGGCACAGTTGGCCTATCTTGCGCGGCCTGGCATCGTGGCGGATTCCCGCCCGTGCATTTGAATTCTGGGGCAGGAGCCAATCAGCACATTTGCTGGAAGAGGTCGTTTATTGAACTCTTAAGAATATCAAAAAAAAAACGCAAAAATTGTTTCAATACAATATACAAAGTCGGTCTGTGGCCGTTTTCTTTCAACAACACTTCATATGACTGCAAGATTTGAAAGATTTTGCTTGGATTCCGTTGAGCCATTGGGCACGTGAGATCCGCATCGTTCAAGCAGAGCATGGCACTGGACATGTCTTTTTGCTCACGTGTTCGTGATTGCTATTTTATTTTTTGCTCACTGTATTTTCAGCGGGTATCGCCCGAGATTGCCCGGCAAAGTTGTGATGGGAATTTTGAATCAGAATTTTTGAAAGTAGGCCGCATGTATGTTTTCTTTGATCCTTCCGAAGCGATCTGGTGATGCTCGTAGAAAGGCTTTCCAGCTGCGGACAGGAACTTTCCTTGTCTTCAGTTCTGTTCGAGCTTCGAATTCAGGAGCACAAAATTTTTTGGTCATTCACAACGAGCGCGTCCCCTTTTATCATAGGAGAGTCATCTTGAGGCTCAAGTGCTGAGACCTGATTGTCTGTCTACCATGGCCTCGAGGAGGTGCTACAGGGCCGTTTCGGTAACTAAAACAAGGTCCCCTGCCGCCAAAAGCCTCCCAGCTCTGCAGATCAGGCATCTCACTGGATCATTGCGTCTGCTTTCATAACATGCCCCTTCTCTGCCCCGCTTTGAACCCCTCCCCTTCCTCGTTCTTTTGGTAAGGTGGCCGAGAGCGTGCAGGCGATCTGGACTCCCTGCAGCGCGCGATGCTACCTTGCAGCACACCGCCCAGACAAAAGTGGCTCATGATATCAAGATGATCATACTTTTGACCCAGTGGTCGACCCCGCGACCAAGACTTGCGAACAGCAATCTTCAGCTTCCGCTGGAAAGCACCACTCTCGGGTTCGCAAAGTGGCCGAGCCCATCCGGCGCCTGTAGACCTGGCGTTGGGCTTCCTGGCTGATAAACTACGGCAATTCTAGAGCTAGTGAGACGGTTTGTTCTCAGGCCAATCGCAAAACCAAGGGATTGGGTCGCCGCAATGCATGTCGCGTCAGCTAAAAGTTGCGGCTCTAGAGGCCCGACCTCTCGTTTATTGTCAAATTTTCGCCCAGATTCCCACCGACGACAGACCTTACCTTTCCATCGCTTTTACGACCGCTACTGCAGCACCACGCTCCATGCTTGTCTGCTGGAGTCGAGACAGCAGTCCTGCGTGCTGAGGCTCTCGGCCCTCGACCTTGTGGGGGGTTCAAGGCGCGATCTCGACGCGTCAATCTGGAGCCACTGTCTTCTTCAATGAATCCAAGTTTGTCTTATCAATCGACGCGCATCGCCGTTTGGGAGGCGTGGCTGACCAGTTTACTTGACTGCAGAGCGACTGGCAATAGGATAAACAACACACTCGTTACTGTTCCCTTCACAGTGCGCTCTCGATGGCAGGCTCTGACAAGAAGAAATCGGGCAAGAAGCACACTCGTGCAAGGCGGACCAACAACAAATCTCCCACATCGAAAGCGAGGCTATTAAGTCAGACGGGAGATATGCCAGACCCGAAGTTGAAGCACGTTGAAATTGCGGGGGGACAGGAGGCAGATGTAAGGTTCATGCCCAGTTCAAATACAATTCCACTGACAACACAAGGATCCGGTAGTGGAATGGCCACCATCCGGTTCCTCCGATACCTCTGGGTCAACTAGATCAAACGGGGACTGAGCATACGGTCGCATTGTTGGATTGGCGTCACATAGAGGTCGAAAATGCATATAATATATAATTTTTAGTGGGAAAAGCTTGATTTGGGGAGCGTGGGGTTGGTTAAAACTGAATTTGGCGTATTTGGGCGGGCGCAGATTTATAAATTTGATAGACTTTCCCTCCAAAAGAGCAGAATCATATATATAGACGATCAGGAACAATAAGGAACAGCTAAATCAGTCCCTCAAAAAGATTGAACTGGACAATTGTTCCTCCTAGGCCTGAAAATGATGTATGAGTGAGGTCGTGGATTGCTCGAGCTTTTGTCATACGTCGGCAATGGGCCCAATAACGTCAGAAGCAGCAGCCCACACAGGCGTTGCGAGCGGGCGTGGTCTATATAAGAGACGAGTCCCAGCGCTGTATCCCAGCAAGCTTTTACCCTCGGCCCGTCCCCCTAGAATTGCGTGCATTAGTCTCCCACATCGTATATCTCAACACCCATCACCCCAAAACCCTTGAAAACTCGTGAAAAGAAGGAGCGGCAGCCTTGCAATAGAGTAGAAGTGTAACTGGTGGGTACTTGATCGGCTAGCAATCTTACTCGCTCGCGTCTTCGCAAGAGGGTGTAGGGTCACTGATCCCGGCCTCCTTCGTTGCACACATTAGGCGATCCACAGGTAGCCTTTGTGCTCCATTGGGCAGCAGTAGTTCGCTGGCTGAAGGAGTAGTCGTCGTCGAGATGGGTTTTCTTTGCAAGACAATGATCTTGCTCAAAGTCAACCATGATCTCCCTCCCCAACGACCCTACCTGGGTCCGGATGGCAGTAGCAAAAGGCGCCCACAAGCTGCAGGGGCTATGGTGGCTTGTCTGCATAAGGCGTCGAGTTGCTGACGAAGAACAAACAGAACCAGGGACGAATCTTGGAGAAATGCAAAGCACTGGAGTCAGAAATCGACGTGCTCCCGAGCAAAGTCCTGGAGGAGTCAATGACCTGCACGACAGTCCTGCGGCGAGCCCCACGAATAGCACAGCGAGTGGAACCTTGACTCCGGGTACCAGCGATGGCGTCTTGGAGTCTCCAGGTAGGGGTGGTGTGCAAGAGTTCCTGGATACAAGTCAGCTAACACAGGTACTACCCGAATCAAGACTCATTCGTCAAATCAGCTTGGCAACGTCTTTCAGATCGGCTCGGCTTGCCCTCTCGAATGAGTGATGCAGAGCGGGAGCAACTCGACCATGAGCGGGGCTATGATAAGCTCATACAAGAAAATTGTAAGTTGATCATTCAACATTTAACATTCAATATTCAGGTGCAAACAAGATGAAGGCTAATGAGTGTATGCATGCATAGTGGACGAGTATCCAAAAGGGTTCCCAAAGCTAGCAGCCCTCATCAGCTGTGATGATTCTCTCGCCATGCATCGCGGCTTCAAGTACTGCCACAACCGAGTTCTTCTCCTCCTCGAAGTACAAATAACAGAATTGGAGAAGGAATTATACAAACTTGACAAAGCGGACTCTGCAGATCCCAGTAAAGCATGGCGTCTGAAGTCGACCAAGTATGAAGAAAACTGGGATGCTACACAAGAAAAGTTGATCGACAAGCTTATATCTAAGCTTAAGGTGTATGGTGAGCATTGAACAAGGAAGTTTGAGTGGACGAACATGAAGAGACTGAAGTGCTCGCAGGTGAGATACTTCGAAACCAAGTCTTCTTGCAAGAGCTTGGCAAGCCACCTAGCCGCAATCACCGATCGTACTTCAATTGGCATTGGACCAACAAACCACTCACCAAGGGGTATTATGACTACATCTTTCACGACTCTGACTTTGTGACAACTTCGGGGAAGCGTCCGAACTATTGTGAGGAACTCATCCGAGATCACATCAGCTCATGGCCCGGATCTCCCATCAGGGTAAGTACTGCCCACACACCAGGTATCATAGAGGCGTGCGTAGACGTGAGCGAATGCTGATGACATGAAGAGAATTGTCAAGGAAAGCGAGAAGACTAAGAAGCCAACCACGGATAGCCGATTCACCTTCTTCTCCGCTACAGCTGAGCGGGGTGTCAGTCGCTTCTTCCTGGTGTCCAGCATCATGCTGATCTTAATGATTCCTGTCTTCTTGTTGTTTCTCCTTCCAATGTCGCATCTACTGATGGCAGTCACAACTGCAGCCTTCATCTTTCTATTTGCTTTGATCATGTGTGTTGTGACTGAGGGCAAGGTGTATGAAGTCTTCGTAGGAACAGCAACGCAGGTACCCCGATTCTTGTCTAGCTTTCGCATGCTGATTATCTGTAGATATGGAGCGGTTCTGATAATGTTCCTTGGGAATATTTCGCAGAATTCACCAGGTAGTTGAATGCATAGAAGGCCAACGGCTGGTCGAGAAGGCAGCGGGTGAGATGGGATCGCGTCGAAGAACGATGAGGGCGTAGAGTTTGTTGGTGTTTGGGCATTAGCAATGGGTGGAAAGGCAAGGCTTCTGGCGGAAATCGGTTTTCCTATGTTCAACAGTCCGATGTTATCTAAAAGTTATGTTTGTTCCGCCGCGTTCATAGGATTTTCAGTGAGAAGAATCGAGGCGCGACGCTATTCACCGCCTCTGTCGGAGAGCTTGTCAAACGTTGCATATGAGCTTACGAGATACGCAAATGTTCCAGTTATGCTTGCGATGGGAGGGGAAGCTCGATGGAATTGGAATGGTTGTGTCGGATCCCAATGTGTTTCGTTCATGACGGAGTTGGAGAAAGGCGGTCGATGATTTGTACCTATGCACGGACCGGACTTGCAGAGTCTCATGACTCATCACGTGATGTTTTCTAGGAGCTCATAACTTGATATATTTTATTTTCATCGTTGATTCATAAATAATTCATAGAACTTATATATTACTAAAACAGAACGAATGAATTGAGATACCTTGATACCTTTTGCTGCCTGAATTAGGCCATCCGAACCCAGAATACGGCTTAATTACATGCTTGAGAACGAAAAAAGAGTGAGATTACAGATCGAGCTTGAGCACCGGGTACTACAGCCCATTCAAATAGATCGATACTAACAAGCTAGTAATAGAAGAACAGTAGAGAGTTTATAGTCCAACTTCAGCGCTCCCTCAGGGGCTCGCTAAATGTTTAAGCGATTTCAGAGGAGATGGCTTGACCTCCGAGCATACCTATGCTGGAGGGAGAATCAAAGTTAAGCCAGGCTCGTGATTACCATTGAGGGTTGATGGTATACGATACTATTGGCGCAATGAAAGATTTCCTAGCACTCTGCAGACGAAGACCTCATCACTGATTTTGCGGTCATCCTGCGGCGACGATATGTGAAGATTTGTTGCTTAAAATGGTTCCCAACGTTGCAGAAGTTTTCGCTAAAGCATTGATTCTAGTACGCTGGTACTTGCAATTCATTGAAGCTCTGCATGAAATTATCTAAAAGTATTCCCTAGGGAGCAAACATGAAATTGTAGTATTTGTAAACGATGAGCATTGCGTGGTCAGTGTTCAAACCGACGGGGAGCATATTAATGGACATGAACTCAAGTAAACGATATGAAGCTTTGATTTCCTCATGTTTAAAATACACTGAGACATGACACGATTCCCTGAAAAGACAAATGTTGTGGGAAAACTGCGACTAGAGTTTTGGTGGGCGCGGGGCTCCAGTTACAGGGCATTGGTCCCTAGCGACGGGCGGCCCACCGCCCGCTCTGGCGCATTGACGCTGTACTCAGCCCCTGAATTTAGCGAGTCACTCGCTACCCGTTAAGGGGAATTGCTCAACAAAGGCCGAGGTGTTTCAATACCATAATCGCTGAGAATTAAATTCTTGCTGTAACACAGCATGGCGACCTGCAGCCAGGATTCTTTTAACGTAACAAAACGGGGGAACAAACGAAAAAGTGGCTCTCGAAACTTTGAAAATCAACAGCTCCCTTGCAATGTTACCGCATAGAATTATCGTGATAATCATTCTAGGAGAAGCTGGTTCGTCTCCCGGTCTAGGTCCGATCCATACTTAGTCAAGCAAAGTAGACCCAGTCAAAATACAGTAATAACCCCCAAAGAGCGAGCTCATGGTGGTCGTTCATGGTTGTGAAGGCTGACTTCAACGCCTTCGTAGAAGTGCAGTCTGCCTCCTCTGTATTCGCGCCATTATTCTGGATACCAGTCAAACCGAAGTGGTATAAGGCTCGCAGAAAATTTGAACTGAAGCTGCAAGGTGAGAGATCGTCGATCGGAGTGATTTCGACCAGCACTTTCGTTTGATGCTGAATTCGACAACTCTCCCTTGTACACTGATATCTGCCTCCCGGCATAGCAAGTCTCTGGCAGTATCTATGTATAGATTGCGCAGCAGCTCGTGACCGAAAGTCGATTCCGTCCTCCAATGAGTACCCAGCAACAGAGTTCATTCGTGTTTTGTGGAGGGACGCGACGCGTCTCGTAGCAGAGCACCACAACAGCAAGGAGGACTACAGCTGCTTTCGATCCTTGGCCAACTGCGTCCTTAAAGTCTTTAGCATAAAGTTCTTGTGTATGCGTGCTTCCATTGCTTATCTGTTGTTGACAATATCGCTTGATAATAGGGGCCACTCTGGCCGGGCGTTTCGCGAAGTTGGTGAAAACCGTGCAAGTAGCCTCGCGCAGAGATCATCGGAGAAGAATCTTGTCGAGCCCTCTTTGCCTCCGTTTCCGTCATTGAAAATATCCTTATTCGCACATACTTCCATGCTCATATGGCTTGCGAGTGTGAAGAGATTCCATCAATAGTGTGAAGTGTGCTGGTGAGGTTACGAAGTGGAAATTTCTGCGACAGCGACATCGACAAATCCATACCCTCTCCTGGTACTCCGCTTACGCAGTCTCAACCATTGTTTATCCGATCAAAATCGAAGAAAGCTTGCCGACATCGAGGGACTTGTTTCGAAGAGGATGGAGGACAGTTTGCCTGCAGCTATCTCGAGTTGGGGGGGGACGCGTCTTCGGTGGAGCACTGGGAGGCTCTGCAAGGACGAACTTCGAGGTTATCTGGTCATCTGGGTAGACAGAATCAGCTTCGGCAGATGGGCAGCCTTTGTTAGAAGAAGAGGAGGCTCTTCGGTGGGTGTCCGAGGCGTTGACTTCTCACCTCAAAGGATTTGGATCTCGAAGAGATACTTATCTTGGTATTACGGGAGCGAAAACAGATTCTGACTTGAGCTTCTGTTGATGACGAGGGGCTTTGAACTGCACATCTTGGAAGCAACTTACCTTCAGGGATGGTCGGCGACTTAGACACTCCCGCGATCAGAGAATGCTTGAGAATCGAGGAAGAGGCATGGCATCAAGACCCGTTGCAACACACAGGAAAGAGTGGCGTCACCTCCTCGTTAGGCTTGTTAACCACAAGTTGTCGATTCAGTTCACTGCAACTTCGGCGGGCAAGGTGATGGACGAAGGCACATTTCGACTCGAAGGATCACGCGCAGCTCTTGACCTTGGAACTAAGTGCTCTCGAATCAACCGGATCACGGTCTGATGCTGCGATGTCGATAATTGAGCAGACCATCCAGCTTTGGCGCTTCAGCGACGGCTGAGTGATGGAGAACGGCCAGCAAGAACACGCCTGGCACACAGCCCCTGAGTAAAAGCAATCACCCATCATCCGAGCACCCGATGTATGACGGACTTGACTACTCCAGAAATGCGATAGGTCAACATCCAAGCGAACTAAAAGGGTCCAGCACTGTCTATCCGTATTCTTATCCACTTCTCTTCCAAAGGAGTTTCTCTTCCAATATTCCAGTAACATGCAATGACCCGATACTGCTTGTCTTCAACGTGGATCTAGAAACAAATGCGCTAATCAATCTGCTACTGTTGAGGCGCTGCCGAGATTGGATGTCGATGTAGAGCCTCAAGCCAGTCCCTCACCGACTGGAAAAGCGGCAGATCTGTTGGACGACGTGCTGGCAATTGGATTGCGGCCCAACGACAGCATCGTGAGTAAATACTGGCCCAATATTCTGTTGCCATCTATGAGAAATGGAGGTGTGCTCAACCCGTTGATAGGATATCCGACTCGTCAGAAAGAGGGTTCTGCGGTCATATGGAAGCAGGTCACTCAAACAAGCCATAGCGCAACTGAAGAAGAAACCCTTGCTGCAGCAGACCCAGCAAGCGGCAGCACGCAATGATGTGCAGGTTCAGCAAGCGGGCTGCAGGTTAAATATTGGGGTCTCCCCGACATCTTCGATGGGGAAACGCTCTCGTCACTCCCCGGGTGAGATTAGGAAAAGCGTGGCTTTCTTGTCCGTGCCATCCGGTTACTTCCCTTGACTTCCCCGTCCCTTGTTCGATGCGGGATGTTCCAAGGCAGATATATGGCCCTTTCTCCTGCTTGCTGTAGCAGCGATCTTTGCTTGCTTGCTTGCTATATCTTTTCAGGCAACTCGTTGACTTTCCCTCTGTCTTTCTTGGAAATATCTCAAATTGCGACTCTGGTATTCTTCATGAGAGTCTCGTCGGCGTTCGGTCACTGGAGCATTTGGCGATGAGCCCGCACCAATCGGCCAAGTGCCACAGTGGGGGGAATCCTTTTATCACACACTTATGCATCGGATTACCCATTACGAGAAATGCTGCATCGCAGGAACGGGAAAGCAAAGTTGCCATCTCCCTGAGCAATCGATAGATCGGCATGCGCCGATATCTCTTTTCTAATGCCAACAGTCCGCAAATGAAGATTTCAATAAGGGTACGAAGGTACCAATTGCAAATTATGAGCAAGAAACGCGTAGGGATTAGGCATGTCAAACGCCTCGGAATTCCATTTGCTTTTCGATCGTGAAACATAGGACGAAACCACTGAGCTTAACATCCTATGTGTGCAAATGGGAGCGTTCGCAAGTTGAGAGAAAAGCAACCTGCGCCGCTGTCGGACCACAGTCGGACCACAGAACGAAACTCGCAGGGGTGATGATCATGGAAACGAGAGGTTCGAAATCCCCATCCGTTGAACTGAATGAGGACGTGCTGACTGGCCACCAAGCTCTTGCCTGACACTACCTGGTGGCCTCTCTCAAACTGTTCCCACCGAAGAGGAATCTGGGGTACTGAAAAGATGTACGTAGAGTCCACAGTAAGTTCCTAGCCCCTCAATGACTTCGGTGGTGGCGCTGATCTTCAGCAGCACGTCGCTAACTAGCGACGTACCCTCTTGAATGTTTGAGGAACGTCGAAGGTTTAAGAAGAAGAGAAGAGATGTCACGCAAGTTCAAGCCCCTGTCTAAGGCAAAAATCAATCTCACTGCCTGGCTGGTTGGATAGTCGACCGGGAGGGAAGCCGAGTGTTTGCGGCATGCTTTGCACCCAAGCCGGGCGAAAGCTATTTACGCTTTCCCCCTTTCAGCACCCTTACTTTGGGCCGTGCGATATTAAAGGCCTCCTATCAGGTCATCCGATCTTCAAAGAGCCTCAGTTCGCCTCTGGCCCCTGTGCCGGTGCTCACCTGGGATTGACTTGTCTTCCAAGCGTTTCCCCAGCTTTCGGCGCGGGAGAGGCCGATGGTAGTGAGGGCTCTTGCATATTCGTTTCCTGTCATGTTTACGCAGCCTGGCCTGCTGCAACTCGTGGCGGAACCTTTGTAGTGGGGACCTATCAAGATTGAGTGCGTGTCTACTCCTTGACATTGCAGCAAATCCCTCTATCACTCGAAGCCTAGACTATCGCCTCGTTAGCATGTATCTGTGACTGGTCTGGGGCATGAGGCGCTTGTTTTGACTTCCCACAAAGTACCCTCAATCGTATTTTCGCGTGGATAGCGTGTTTTGACGACCTCAACAAGATTGTTTTGTTGACTCTTCTCCGATAAGTAAGACTCCAAACTATTTACGCGTTGAGGTTCTTACTGATCAACTGTATCTAGTTCACTATCCAATTCTAGTGCAGTTTGTGGGCGCGACAGGCGCGGGTTCAGCACCTTTTTGAACGGTAAAAGAGCGGAGAGAAGCGACTCGGGAGCTGGAGCTGATGCTTTACAGCGAATGTTTTCTCTGGCCACGTCCTTTCCGTGTCCTAGAATTGTCTCAATGGAGCCTGCTGAGTTGTCCTCTATCCGATCCAGGCATAATCCGATACTTGGGGCTTTTCAAAGTTTTCCAAGGTCTCCAATCCCGGGAGGCAGGGCTCCGAGGCATGGAGATTACACAACAACATGCGCAGGCCAGATTGACGAGCCCCCCGGGCCTCCCCCAAAGGTAAGCAGATGCTAATCAGTACACCTCCGTTCGTCCAGATTGACAATGAACAAGTATCCGGAGGACAAGAAGCCTCCCAAGCCCCCTCCTAAGAAACGCAAACCCCCGAAGAAGCCCCCGAAGAAGCCCCCGAAGAAAGAAGAACAGGGCGGATCATCGAAGCCGCCACGACGTTAGTATCAATACGTAGGAGGAGAGATTTCAGAGGTTTCCCGGATCTGCGGCGTTGGGCAGGGCTCGCGGAGTAGAGGTTCAGGATATCTCTTGGCGCGGTTGGGATAAAAGCTGTTCCTAGCAAAATCTTCTAATTTTGATTTACGGGCGGTTATTTGGGCATTTTTTAGCAATGCAATTGATGTGGAATTTGTGTTCTTAATGGCTCTTATAGAGTAGGAATTAAAAGTCTGCGATGTACACTCAAAATTCCGAATTGTGGACTCTTGAAATCAAGCCTCGTGGTCCAGTGATGTGACCCCATCGGAGAATGAATGTAACCGAGTAATCTGGGCGTAGCACAGTGGCTTCTGCTCAGGTATATAAGGCTCTGCAAGCTCCCACTAATTCAGCGTACGCCCAAGTTCCTTTCCACTCAAAAGGTACTCAGAATTTGCCCCAAGAACTTCTAAAAACTCTTGGTAAACGCCTAACCTTCGTCCAGACCTCACAAAATCCAAACCCCAGCTGCGCAGAAAGTCGGTGATACAATAATAGATATCTAGAAGTGTCAAGAAGTTGATTTGTTCGTTTATAAGACGGTCGAGAAGGTGTGTGTGCTGCTACCAGCTTGAGTCCGGCCATCCACCCTATCACCCCTTCCCCGTGAAACGTTGGGCCCAAGGCATCAATGGTGTCAGGCCTCAGCCCCTTTACTGTATACCAAGTTATCATAGCCGCGATGGCTTCCTTTGCGAGTGCAATGGTATCTCTATGTGTTGAAGATGGAGGGACGAATACTTACCAGGGCGGCGACCGTCCCTGTGACCCGCAGCTTTGCTCTCGCACCACCGCCGAGAATCTACGCAAAGGATGATAATAGTGCTGAACGAGGCTCACATCATACCTGGCAGGATATGCAGCGTCACGAGTTCAGGCACCGGCAGCGCCATGAATCTGTCGACAACGATGACAGCTCTTTCACCGCAGGGGAGGACATGACCCCGACTTCAAGTGACGGCCATGAAGCAGCAGAAGGTAGTGCTCCATCCTTGACGTTCTGTAGCGATCTAACTTAATTGATCTGAAGGGGCAGCTGGTCAAGCGCAACGCAATCTGGTTGCTGACATCCGACAACGTCTCGGCAAACTCAGGCGAGAGCCCCTTTCCGGAATAGAGGACGCAGACTCAAATGCTGCAATGCGAAAGGCAGAATATGATAAGATTCGACCCCACATGCGTGCGTGTGAAAAATATAACCTCGCTCGAACTTTGACTGCTGACGCATATCTTTTAGTTGAGGATCATGTTGCCGGTCTGCCAAGACTTGCAGCATTGCTAGACAGCAACAACAGCTTTTGCATCTTCCGCAAATTTGGGCCAGTTGCTGCTCGAATTCTAGTTGGAAAGGAAATTGAATTAGAGCAACTTGTAACGAGGTTGAACGAACTCGACGAGGAAGACAGCGAAAATCCCGAGACAAGGTATCGGCTGAAGAGTATCGATTTCTATGATGGGTGTGACCCAGAGCAAAAGGAGTTGTTGGAAGAAATAGAAGTGAAACTCAATGACTACTGTAGGATTAACCCGGCTTTGGGTTTCTTTTCTCCATCGGTAGCGTACTGACGGTACCAGATGACCTCCTCACGAAGTATGTTGATGTCAGGGAGCTCAGCCCGGTCAATCCTCGCCATCACCGAAGTGTACACACGTGGATGATACACAATCGTCCGCTTTTCGAAGGAGAGGATGCTTTCATCTTTTCAGCTGACGACTTCGTCGCCGCTCGAAGAACATCTGGCCATGGTTCGCCGCACGGAAGCAAACTAGCGGAAATGCTCGAGTCCTTCATCGCGCAGCAACCCAGATGGGGGCCGAGATTGTGGCTCCATGTATGTTCATGCTTCAATAGAAGATTTTCTGTTTCGGGTTCCCATTGAAGAACAGGCTGACAGATGTATTCAGCGTCTACTCAAGAGTAATACTGAGGGAAGTCGCACGAGCGACACAACTATTCATCACTATTCGACTTCTGGCCTTGATGTAGCGGCAAGGATCATTGCTTCGTCTATTGGCGCTGGAATCCTTCTCATCCCCGTGTTCATTTTGTTTCTCTTCGATATGAGTCGTGCCAAAATGTTCGCCGTCGTCGGCTCGTTCGTCTTGGCGTTCATGATCTCCATGTCGGTCTTGGTGGAGGTCACTCCACATGACTTGTTCATAGGAATCGCAGCGTAAGGTCGTCATCGTCTTGCAGATGTTGCTGAGAGCTAATCGGCCAAAGTTATTCAGCGGTTCTTGTGGCCCTACTCTCCAACCTAACACAGGCAGCAGGACCTAGCGGCTCGACACCGTGGACTAACACTACCGCAGGCTATTGAAGGGATTCGATAGTAGTCCTAGGATGATACGAGGGGTAGACGCGATGTCGGGAGGCCTAAAAGTTTGTTTCTTGGGGTGATCTTGGCAGTCTTCACGAGTTCAACGCGAAGAAGGATTTCTTACCGCCGTCTGGGAGTTTCTTTTCGCATACGTTTCTGAGTATCGGGAAAAGATGAATTTCGACAATGATGGAGTTGCTGTAATACGATGTGGCAACGAAAAATACACGCGTTTTTCCTGTATTTTGTCGTTTATTGTGCTTGATTGAAGCCCAAAATCTGGACGGTGAGGCTTTGATGCAGAGAGCCGACTCTCGCTCGGCACTGCAAGCCACAAAACATCACGTGGATTCTAACCCCTTTTGGTCTCCAGGCTCATTTTCTTCTTTACAAATGCGTACTAAATGCAGAAGGACGATCTTTAGGTCTTACTGCTATCCATATCCTTGAGGTTGTTCAGACTTCTCAGCCTTTGCTTTCACTTTTACCTCCACTCAAGGTCTAAATTGTCACGTGAAACAATATCCTCGAACCACTCACTAACTTGTTGTCTGGCAAACAGAGTAATACAAATCTGAGTATAAGATCAGAGTGGTGTATCTAATTAGAACAAACTCCTGTGCCCTCTCATACCTAGATGATGGATAATGATCATTTCAAATCGTATCTTCAGACTTCTCCACATTCTTCTCAACGTCACTTGCCTCCACATCCCCAGTCTTCCCATGATGCTTAAACCCCTGCTCCGTCTGCAACTGCATATCCATCGAGTACTCTCTCACAAAGAAGCACGTCATGAGCGCCACACCAGCTAGACCACACATCGTAACCCAAATAACCTTGATACTATCCGCATACGCCTGGATAAGCTGCGTCTTCGCCAGTCCAGGCTGCATCGCCTTGATAACTTGCACCAAGCCCGCAGCATCTTTGCTGTACTCGGCCGCGAAGGGTGCGAGCAGGGGATATGCTTGCAGTTTCTTCTGGACCATGTTCTGGAAGATCGTGCCGCCGATGGCGACACCGACTCCTTGGCCAAAGGCTCGGAAGAAAGAGAAGAAGGCTACGGCGTAGGCGCTGTCGATTGCTGCTGCGGATGAAGGGATCGCGATTCCCATACCGGCGAAGAGAATTCCCGTCCCGAGTCCAGGTACTAGGTTCAGGAAGACCCAGGCTGCGGTGGAGGTATGCACATCTTGGAGATAGAGAAGGCCCATTCCTAGGACCGTGAGGACCCAGCCTACCCATAATGCCCATTTGTATCTTCCCGTTATGCTCGTAATGATTCCGACGACAATGGATGCTGGCGCTACAGTAAAAGTTTCAGGGAATACCGCAATGCCAGTAATGATTGGAGAGAAGTCCTTGACCGCTTCGTAGTAGATCGGAAGGTAGTACAGCAGACTCCAAAGAATCAGTCCATGGATGAATGTTTGAAAATAGACGAGCCGAGAGGACCAATTGTTGAAGATGCTAAACCGGACCATGGGCTCCTTAGCGACGTATAATTCGTATGGAGCAAATGCCACAAGACCAGCGATGCCGAGTATCAAAGGGACAAGTGTTCTCCAGCTTGCCCAAGTGTAGATAACGCCCCCTTGGTATCCAAGTTAGTTTCACTACAGCCAAAGAGGAGGTTCTTCTTACCCCATGAGATCGGGATCAAGACACTCGTAGTGGAGGCAATGAACAAAACAGACCCAAACCAATCAATACGCTTCAGCTGTTCCACGAAAGGAGCTGACTTCGTATGTTGGAGCTTGAGAAACAATGCGACCATGACATATCCGATACCGATGATAGGGAGATTTATCCAAAAGATCCACCGCCACGAAACTATGAGGTAGATGATAAGCATACATTTCATCATATAGATTCAAGGGAACGAACCATCTTCCGCAAATGCGCCTCCGACGATAGGTCCAGAGACGGAGCCAACGGCATACATTCCGCTCACAAAACTACACCAAAGTTTAGCAACTATCGACGGTTTGTAGGAGGCAAGGAGGTATTACCCAAACCACTTCCCCCGTTCTCTCAGAGGGACCATATCAGTGATAATCACCTCCGTCAACGCAATCATACCTCCTGCCCCGATACCCTGCAGACTTCGCCCAACCAACATGACCGCGAAGTTCTTAGAGACCGCCGCAATGATAGCACCGACTGAGAAGAAAGTCAAGGCCACGAAAACCAAGGGTTTACGTCCGAAAATATGGGAAAAGGAGGCATAGCTGGGCTGGAAGACTGTCGACGTCAACATGAACGATGTGCCCGACCAGAATGCTTCAATTGCCGTTCCATTGAGCTTTTTGGCGATGATTGGGAGAGCAACTGATAGTGAGGTCGCATCTAGAGCTGCCTGTGCATTGAAGTTAGTCTTGCTTGAACTGGAATGGGTATTCAGTGTTTTGAGAGGTGCTGATGAAGCGTGCAGTGCTCAGTGTCTCAGAAGCCGGAAATAGTCGACGAATGTACATACCGCGAGTGTGACCACAGCAAGAGAGCAGAAAGCTAGGTAGAATCTCCAGTTGGGATTGAACTCAGGAACTGATGTATTTTCTTCTATGCTTTGTGCTGCAGTTTGTGGTTCCTCTTTCCAGGTGCTTTCGTCACCACTGGCGTTACCCAATTCAGTCGGCTTGTCTGGCGACTCCATGGTGACTATGAGCCTCCAAAGGAGAACAGAAGGGGAATAGGACTTTTAGATTGACCAAAGAACCGAAGGCGAAGAAAATTAAAGAAGCAATAACGCTACTTGAGAAGCATTCGGAGAGAGTCCTGAACACGAAAATTTAACGGACGTGCAGAATGCAGGACCCCAAGGCAGCCACTCCACGGAACTGACTCTCTGGAAGCGGACTGATTGTCCTTCCAGCCCTTCGAGAAAAGCCACGCCGTACTTCGTACATCGTCCATTGACAAGGCTGCTTCAGCCTCTAGCTGCGTGCAACGTGCCACAGCCAGGATTACGTGTCTGAGCGGTGGAGTTTGGCACTGCATTGAGGGCCAGATCCATAGGACTCTTCTAAGTCTGCGCCAATGAACTTCCAATTGGACGAGTCTATGTCGCAATTTTGGTGTCGGAGGAACTGAAGACGGAGAAGCAATTACAGGATCTGAGTCGGGGTGAAATTCCTCCGCGCTACAAGTACTGCACAGCGCTTGAAGCGAATGCGGATTTCCTAGCCCCCAAACCTACAGCGGGGGCACGAGCTCCAGTCTTGGCAGAGAACTCAAGAACCTGAAATTGTTAGGACACTTGCACAAACAATCATTTATCGTAGAAACTCAAAGTCGTATAAAGCATAACGATCTTCAATGCATAACGTAACTTAGGTCACAGCCATATCTTACACCCGTATACATCGAGTATTGACCGTAGAGATGGAGTCGATGGACGACCTGAGATTCTTGTGAAAATCCAACAGACACAACGATAGTTTTCTGACATAACAAATGAATCTGGCACTTTTATTCCAAAAAGTGAAAGCTTTGAAACAGTTCGTAACAGCAAAGTGGAGTGTAAATTCTTTCAGGAAGAACCATCAAGCTTCGCTTCGAACGGTATGGCAAGTAACGAAGCAGCATTGCTTGAATGATCTAACAAAGACAAGGCGCGGGCTAAATCAATTCGTGGCAGAGCTTTGAGCAATGTGATCGCTGTGACGGAAGCATAACGGGTCATGAAGTTTTTATCCATCTCTCTCTCTGAAAGAAGTAGGGTTCTCAAACGTAGATAAGTGAGGGATCACAAACCTACACCTGCACAGTCTTGCGTACTAGAATTCCATCTAACAGATCAAATCTTGCCAGACCATCTTTATCATGACGGCTTCAGCAGGATATGGAGTAATGGTGGTTTCCAGCATGTTCAGCCAGTCATCCTCCCAAAAATACGCAAGCACTGCATTGGCATATTCCCAATAATTAGGATGCCATGCTACAGACTCCCAGTCAACGAGGGTCAGCTCATGACCTTTCTCTAAATCCTGCTCATTCAAAGGTAATTGCCGTACGATAATGTTTTTCGGTTGAAGGTCTGCATGCGTGAAAGTCGGAGGATGATCGCGTAGTGCTCTGGAGAGATTGTTTTCGAAGAAATCTGAGATGTAGCCGTGCCTCCGACTGTACGCCCAGTTGGAACGTGACTTTCTAGCTAGGGCCATGTTGAACTCATGCTCGTTTTGGAAAGGTCCACACTCTGAGGGTATGTTTCCTCAGGACCAGAAAAGAGTATGTGGGAGGCCACCTTCGGTGATACTACCATAGAGTTTAGGAGGCAGGAGGGAATGCAACTCCTTGATAATGGACCCAAGATTTTTCATAATACGAGATTTGGCTTCAAATGACAGGATCGGCCACAGATTCTCGAGAGTATCTCCAGCGACTGCGTCCATGACAATGTAGACTTTCGCATCGTCGTCGCGGTACATGAAGTAAAGTCGGGGTGCCGGAATTTCCAAGTGCTGCTTAATGAAAAGAAGATCTCCGCCTTCTATCTCTCGAACCGCATGGCCATATTTTGACAATAAAATGTTGTCCAACAGCGACAACTTTGTGCACAGCTTGCTACGCAACTATTCTCGTCGAGGCCTCGATCTCTTGCTTGGTGGGGAGAGGGGTAGGCAGATGCCGAGGATCACAATACTCGTAATACGGGAACTGTGACGGCTTCGTGTCGGGATGACTTCATGATTAAATGAGACCATAAATTCGGGGGTCAGCGTTGAGGGAAGTTGGCTCAAGTATAGCAAGGGTTAACTTTGGGAAGTGAAAGGATTGGAGGTGATCAAGGGGTGAGGGGCACACTGGGATGAATTTAGCGCGAGCCGCAAGCTCCTAGGGTGTCGTTTTGGTGATGTCTTCAGCTATACATTACTGCGGCAAAACCATTTTTGTAGCAAGAAATCTATAAATGAAATCTATATGAATAGCAAGGGTCAGCTGGGCCTCATCTTAAATGCGGCTTCCCAGAATTTTGCACTATCATGGAATGCTTGACACACTTTGAGGCCATTTGCCACCACATGTAGCCCTCTAATTCCTTGATATGAGGGGTGAAGTGTAACGATAATATATAATCAGCTTTAAGTGTACTGTACAGTTTGTACAATGAGCATACACAACTTACACCGTCTCCCCCGAGACAAGCAAAACCACACTCCCAAACTGCCTCCTCACATCCTCCTTATCAACATCATGCGTATCCTCCACTTCCCCCCACATCCCCGTCTGCCAATCGACCTCCAAACTCGCAGCTCTCGCCGCCTCCTCAACCCCAAACTTCTTCTCCGCCTCCTCGCCCCTTAGATGCGCCAACTCCGTACTCCACTCCACCAACAACCTAACCGCACACAGTAACCCCTTGCCCGCCAACACTCCCCTCTCCAACCCCGCAAGCTCGAACGCAGGAAGGCCGCTCACCCAACCCTGAATAACATCCCTCGTCATCTGCGGCTGGCTCCTCGGCACAATGCTGTCCGAATCCAGCACTGGCACGATCTCAACCCCAGGCCACACCTTCTCCGTCAAGAACTGAATAATCGGCTGCGCGGTCCTCCTTTGTATACTCCGGAGACTCTCCGTCCTCTTGACATGGACATCGTATCCCGGCGGATCGGGCTTTGCTTCCGGTGCCCAGCAGAGCAGGGAATCGGTGTCTAGGTACCGCATCACGGTCTTCACGATGTTGGCTCTGATGTCGCCTTTCCCAGTTGCTTCTTCGTCTGCGATGTCGAGGGCGCGGGAGACGAGGGAGGTCATGGGTATTAGGTGGTGTTTGAGAGCTTGTTGGGCAGAGACTAAGAGGTCCCATTCGAGCGCGATGGCGGATGCGAGGTGTGGTTTGTGGTGGGGGACTGTGAGGATGGCTTTTGAAGGGCGGCGGAGGGGCCGTTTGTCCAGATGGACTTGGAGACCATCTGTAAGAATGATCATTAGCAAGGTTGCCCGTGATGGAGTAAATGTCCATCTGGAATAATTCAACAAGTATCCGTACCATCCGCGTGCTTAACATGCACATCTTTCCAGAATCTCTTATGCTTCGCAGATCCACCACCAGTGCCCCCAGCAATAGCCCTCATATCCTGACCTCTCTTCAACAGTTCCGCCTGTTTCCTCCGTCTCGCAACTCTCGAGTCTACATGTTCTGCGCTTGGTACAGGTGCTGTTGGTGGTGGGCCGGAAGCTGTGATGGGAGCTACGGTTGCTGGGTTCGGTGGCGAGGTGTGTAAACATCGTTGCATGAATGGTGAGGATATGCGAATTCGCGAGCAGCTGCGGGAGGCATTTGCGCCCTCGGCAAGAGGTAATTGAGCTATACGCTTCATCTTGAGGGAGGCAGTGGTATTGGATCTGGTGAAGGTTGATTGTCAAACTCGCTGCCGAGGACGACTTTTTTGCAGGGATGTGTTTGCTTTGTTTGCTCGCTCCCCCCTATATAAACTTCTTCTCTTCCTCCCATTTCCACAACATCTCTAATTTTGGATTGCAAAGCGAAGATGTGGTCAAAATACTGGCCACTCATTTTCTAGCAATGACTTTTGCCCCTTCATCAAATCACAAGTACTAGCATACCAACACCCTGTTGCACTGAGTGCGAGACGGTTATGTGAGCAATGGAAATGTTTCCCTGTTCAATCAGTATCAAACTCTCTAATAACAATGTCATTTATCCCTTATAATTCTGGAAAGATTGGAAAAGCTCGATTCCGAACAGCAGAAGTACGTTAGTGTCGAGTCGGGCCTCGTTTCGATTCTCCTTTGCTGAGCACCCTGCGCATTTCTATTATCATAACGAAGACGCGGTCAGTCAAGGGTATCAAGAATGTATTTGTATTGATGTTGACGAGGATGAGGAGGGTGCAATTGTTTGTCCAATAGGGAGAATTCATTGCTGCCTCAAGTTCGATATACCTATTGACTGACGCTCGCTGAACAACTACCTACAAACGCATCCTACTTGATATATACTCTCCTCTCTCTTTCTCTCTCATCATATACACCCCCTCCCCAACCACGACACACCCCCTATCTAGTCTCGCGCTTAACAATCTTGTCATCGCCAAAGATATCCTCCACTCCCTTCCACGCCCCCGGCTCTTGTGCCCTCTCTCGCTCCTTCCAATACCTCCCATTGAACTGCCAGTACCACTCCCCAGTAAAAGGACACCTCGTCTTCTCAAACCACACCGGCACGAACTCCTCGCCTCTCTGCTCTCTCTCCCGCCTCTTGGCGCGCTGCTTCTCCTCCACGCGATTCTTCTCCGTCGCCGCGAAGTCGTACTTGCCGTCCTCCATGGCGCGCTGATCGGGACGGAGACGCGTGTCTGTGGGTGGGAGCCAGGGCTCGAGCTGTTCGTTGATGTCGTTAAGGGTTACAACGAAGGGGGTCAGGTTGAATGGGATTCCTGTTGGGCGTTTGTTGGCTTCCCATACTAGGAAGGCTTGGTTGGGCTCGCTGACGCTACCGCGGTGGTGCATTACCTGCCCGGCTTTGGGCTCTTCGGGTGTTGCTTCGTAGCCGGGTGTCAGGCGGGCGTAGATTCGATTATTCCAACGACCGCCGAGAGAGAATCGTGTTTGGCCATCGGCATCATTAACCCGGCCGGTGATCTGGTAAGCGCTTGATGCCTTCCAGCCGCGAGGTTTGAAGTCGATGAGGCAGGATTCGCCTGTGGTCCAGTTCTTGATTTCCATTGGCCCATAGTTGTCCACAGTTGGCGAGCCAGTGATAATACCGATGACTGAAGATGTAACTTTCTTCCAGGTGTACAATTCTTCTTTGCCGTTGTTCGGTCGGAGCTTAAGGAACCATGTACCAAGTGGGTTGATGTCGAAAGATTTGCCATAGAACTTCGACTTGACTGCGGATTCTCCATAATACGTCCATCTCGGCGACTCTGCCCATGCAGCCCCAATGGGTGGATGATGGCTGACTTGTTCGATGAAGAACCGGTAGTTCTTGTCTGGCCGCACGTACTCGAATGTTTCCCCGAGAAGAGGATTGAACGGCTTTGCAACTCGGCCGATTGTCGAGGCGTACTCGCTTGCTGCAAAAGCAGCCACGTAGATCATGCGTTCCGTGGAGTCTGCTCTGTCTGCAGCAACTTCTAGGAGGTCGGCATATTCCATATCTTCCGCACATCGTTGGAGCAAGGAAGTAGGTTCGTTAAAGGAGACTGGCAGAGTCATTTTGGTCATATCTTTCCCGATCATAGACTTCAGAATGCTCTGCGAATATGTTAGCCATGATCTTGATTTTGTTGGATAGAACTTACCCATAATGAGATTTTTGGTCTGTCATCAGCATCCATCTTGAGCTTCAGTCGAATACCACTTTCATATCCCTTGAACGAAGGACTGAGATCCATGCCCTCAATCTCTGGTACCTTTTCTTTCTTCTTTTCAGCATCTTTACCCGCATAACTCGGCGGAAGGAGTTTGGGAGCAACGGCCACCTCCCCTGCATCCACTGCATCAAAGAACTCTTCATCATCGTCCGACCCCGAATCAGACAAGTTGCCCACTTCGAGTAGAATCGATTTTCTGCGAAGAGAGCTCGCAGCTGTAGATTTACGTCGGAGTGCCGTACCATCATCGTTGAGAGAGACTTTCTCAAGAGCATCTGCAAACTCCTGGCTCTTGGCGGGATCCCCTGAGCTTTCTGGTCGACTGCTGATGATGGTGCTTCCCTCAATGACTTCACGAAGAGCCCGCTTAGTCAACTTCCTCTTTTCTTCTGATTCACCGACTTTTTGCTCGAGGACCTCTTGCTCCTTTGCTACCTGTGCCATGCTATCCTCCCACATACGTCTCATATCAGCCTCCCGATCAAGTCGGTATTGCCAGTATGCGTCTCTGTCCTTCGATATCTTGAGCAAGTCTCCAACAAGACCCTTTAGGTTACGTATCGAAGAGTCATATGTCTGGACTGCTTGTATGGCGATGGTGTCAGAGATGGAAAGAGTTGGATTCTTGGTTTGCTCGGACTGCAGGGCCGCATTCACTTGCCCCATCATGTCCAGTTGCAACTTTGCTGATTGTGCCGTGATTTCGAATGCATCTTTCGTTGCGGGTGCTTCACGATCGCTAGAGCCTTCGCCATATTCTTCATCATCGTCATCCCCATCGACGCCTATAGGTGGTCCGTTATTGCTCGGAGTCTTACTTATTTCTCCCATGAAGCTAGGATCGTAAGATCCATAGGCGGTTCCTTCGTCATCATCTCCCACACTTCCACTAGCAAAGGCAACCTTTTGACTACCCAACTTTCCATTGCCCGTTTGTGGGACTAATCGAGACGTCGTTTGGAAGCTGCTTCTTCGGGTGTCTGCAACACTTGCTACCTCACTAGCGATGTCTGCCGTGGACGTATCTCTGGTCAAAGTAGAAGTAGAGTGTTCAGCCTTTGCTTGCCGCAACATTTCTGCGCTCTTTTGCCTCTGTCTGTCCTCTTCCTTAGCCTGATCCTTGGTCCACTGAATAGAGTTGTTGAGCGCCCAGAACCATCGCTTGGCTTCCACTTCATGGTTGGCCTTGAGATGATACTTGACTGACGACTTTCCGGTAATCTCGAATTTCGTCTTCTCTGTAGGGTCCATGTTAAGCTTGGCGACCTTCATGTTGATGGCACCACGGCAAGCAGATCCAGCGTCGTCCTGGTGTTTGTAGTAGCTCATGACTCCGTCTTCCAGCACAAACCAACGAAGCTGATAGCCTTTCCGGTAGTTTGTCCATTTCTTCAAATAGCCCTTCATCTCTCGGCCTTCCTTCCCAGCAAGAGCATCTCCTGGGGCAGCGTTGAGAGCCCCTTGCTGAGATGCATTGCCGAGTACGGCTTTTTCTTGGATTCCTCGCTGTGCAGCTACAGCAGCCGGAGACCGTTTGAGCATAGCTCTGGTGGTGTCGTCTTTGGTGACATCCTGGGGCAATTTTCCTCGTCGATCTCGGCGAAAGGGGTCTGCTCCATGAAGAAGCAAGACTTGAATCAAGGCAGTATTTCTCCGCCTAGCTGCTTCGTGCAACAATGTGCCGCCTGACTGGATTGTGGTGATGTCTGAAGCGAATTCTCCCCCATTGATGTCCAGTACCATCTTCACGCGAGGCTCTTCCAGAACTTCCCCCAGTGTCTTGTACTCGCCCTGGGCAACCAGAGCCTGCACCTGCCTGATCTTTCCATCAACGAATATAGACCGGGATAACTGCAGCTGCTGGAAGATATCTGGAGTCCTCGCGAGATCGAGGGGCAGACGGCCCTGGTAATTCGCAATAGAATCGTTGATGCCAGGCTGGTCCAACAACAATCGCACGACATGTCCCCGCCCTTGTTGAGATGCAATATGCAACGCCGTATTCCCATCCTTGTCCCGCGCATTGATATCGATGGACCCCGCGCCATCTGAGAGCACGTATTCGACCACAGGAAGCTCGGCGCATTGTATCGCGAGGTGCAGTATAGTTGTGTCATCCAATCCCGAGCCACCTGCTCCTGATGCGCTTGATGTGCTTATACGGCTGCCATCTGTCTCCCTTATCGCCTTCGAGATCGATGCTGTGTCTCCGCTTCGAAGGGCCTCGAAGATACGGAACTTCTTAACCGATTGCTCGATGGACACCGTCTTCTCTTGTTGAGGCGGTTGTGTAGGCATGATTCTCGGGGTTTGTAGGTTCGAAGTAGATCTCATCAAACCAGCGGTGCCAGTAGATGGTTTCGAAGCATGCCCACGCGAGGCGTGATGGGCGGAGGCGGGTGAGTGCGTTCCAATGGGTAGTGAAGTCATCGAACCTTCCTCCGAATTGCTCTCCTTATCTTCATCCTTGGTTTCCTTCCGTCGCAGCTTATGAAGGGTCGATTTACTCCGCTTGTGACTGAGCAAAGCCATCGTCAGTGACGCTCTAGAAATTAATGCCAAGTCTCGGGGCCACAAGCAGCCTGCCTGCGTACTCGAGGGGATTTGCTAACCTTTCTCCATTGTTCTCCGACATTTTGGCCGCAAGTATCACCCCAGTTTTTTGAGCAAATAGGAGATCAATCACTCTGGCAACTAATCGTACGCGGGCCGGATCAAAGCGTGACGTCGAGGTATCATGCGGGGAGGGGCAGTGGGTAGGGTAGGTATTCGAACAAGCTTATTTATGTAGCACTAGAAAGTAGTCAGCTTCTGAGACTGCGTGAAAAGGGGCAAAGAGACTCGCACACTCTGCTAATGCGCGTTGGCACAAGGCTCAGTCCTTTGCGTACTCATAAATCGTAAATATTGTGCCCAGTTGCAAGCATGCTGGTGTCTCGAGATGAGGACAACAGGGGTCGACAATATGACGAATATCCAACTCGAAGCGAGAGCATGTGACGCACTCATTGGCTGCAGAGAAATAAAGCTTGATCTAGAAAGAAAAGGGCAAGATCAGCATCTAATTATCAATCATGCTGGGTTTGATTCTAGCTAAAGCAGGGGATAAGGTTCATCGGTGTGAGCTCCGAGACTCCCAGATACCTAAACAACACGGGAATAACGGCCCGCTCTCATCACCATCACGAACATCCGTATCAAGGGGACGCGTCAGGGAGTCAGACTCGATTGCCACCGACAGATAAAGGCCAGTCGCCATTGTCTAAGCCACCCAGTAGTTTGCTGTGTCTATGCATGGTCGTGTGAGATTCTCCACAGCTGGTCGGTTCATTGGCAAAGCTGCGTGATTATTCAGATGCTGGGGAAGCCGAAAGCCGATCCTGGCGGGAGCTGCAGGAGATCCATAGGATGACACTTCTTGCTGCTTTGGTTTCTGGTGCTTGCTGCTTTTGATTTTGTATGCCTTTTGTCATGGCTGTTTATGCAGCTCCTAAAGATCTTATGTTGATGCATATGACTTGTCAATTTGACCTCAAGGGGGGTCAATGATTACAAAAGCGCTGGTTGCTCGGCATCGCTGGAAATCTTCTCAGCTTGACTTTGTTCTTGACCAGAAATACTTGAGAAACGATGAAGAGAAAGAGTCTTTCATCAATATCTCTCTTGAGAACTGGCCCAAACCCTATTCCAACTCAGCCTCACCAGCCACCCCTTTGTTCTTTGGAACTGAACAGTCATCTGCAATCCATCCCTCATACCATTTCCAACGAGTCAGGAACACACGACACACTCTGCCTGATACCTCGATGTGGCTGTATCGAGTATAGTCTTTGGAATTTGGAGGGTATCTCGAGTTGTTGCAGTTGTTGTTTAGACAATAGAGAGGTGTTTTGTTGACACCTGCTGAGACATCGAGGTTTGGGTACTGGCGCTATGGAGAAACTGTCAGCTCGCTGCTTTTTTGAGCTTGAACAACGCATGCCCCAATAAGATTTCGAATGACACCTGATAAGAGGTCCGACCCTAGGACATGAGAGGACGCCTTGACAACAACTTCCAGTTCTCTGACAAGAATCAGGATATGGGAACGAAACAAAATGTGCTCTTGGTCATAGATGGGAGCAAAGTTGACTTGCTTCTGAAGACTCCAGACAACGCCTTCCCATCATCTGATAGTTTTGGAGCAGAAATACGAAGCGAAGAAGTCAGCTTGAAGGAAAGGCTTTGACTCACCAATGGCTTCGATGGTTATACTCTTCCTTCTACTAGTCTACTACTCTCCAAACCAGCAACAGCCAATGCGGCGAACTTTTTCCCAACACCAGACTTGCTGGGTAGAACCGTTGCTGGCTATCAAAGCCGCCGAGTGTATGTTCTCGCTAGAGGCCAAGTACGGAGCTTCAAAGGCGAGGCCTTCAAGCTGTTCGCCTCACAAAATCCAGAATCCGGCATCGGGAAACCTGTCTCAAATATTTTTTGTGTCTTGGAGAAAGTCCTGGAGAATATAGTTTCCTTCGGGGAGAGGTTCGTCGGGGATAAGGGTCGATTCTTCAGATTGGAGAGGATCTCAGGGGATGAACGCCAGCGCGCCCGTTTTGTCATTGCCGCGAGTTGGTATACGTTGTGCTGGGTATTGCTCGATGCTTACAACGAGTTTGGTTCGACCATCCAGTCCGCAGCAATACTTGCCCAAACCAGTCGTGATTCTTGTTGGTAACGAGGGTCAGCTTGATCGTCTGCAAGACGATTGCTGGAAGAAGGAATATGTACCTCGAATACTGACGCCTGAGGCCACACCTCGTATCCCTCATCGTTCTTGGTGGACAAGAAATGTATACTCACTATCGCGAACATTTGGAGACTTCGAGATGACCTGGAAGGAGACTTCCGACTGCTCCGGCACAGAGATCTTGCAACAGCTGTATTGTGCGTGTCCGAGTCATCTGAAGTCTCCTTCCAGCTTTCTCATCTCGAAGTCTCCAAGCCTGGAGTACTGAAGCCCAGGGTCACGCGAAGGCCAAACTTATCTTGAGCTAAGGTCTCTGCCGAACATCCAAGCGGATCTTTGGTCTACCCTTGGCAGCTTGTGTGTAGTATTCAAATTACTCGGAGCGTCTCGAGGGTTGTCGTTCCAGTCCTGCAAATGCTTGATCGTCAGCATGGATCGATCACAAAGCTCAGGGCGGTCTCTGTACGTACGTGCTATTATGTATAGCCCAATTACCTCCGTCCCACGTTAGATATCCGAATCGTCAAGACATAGAGTCGCCCCGTTTTTTTTATAGATGGGTTGTATCCCCAAGCCGTGTTTACGTAACTTTGTTGCTTTGGCAGGCCGCCTCCGGGAGTCGAGAGTCGAGATTGGCGTTTAGCGTTGCGAGTGTTCCGCAGATGAAATTCGTATTGAACATGTACAGGTTGATGTTGGATAGATGTTCGAGTCTCGGAAGCGTCTCTAGAGTTGGGCGGCTTCGGATGCAGTAGCTGCGTCGCGTCATCGGGGCAAGTGTCGAGTTCTCCTGCGGCCGTGGTAACTCATGTCAGCCCAGCGTTGATAGGTTTTTTATGCTGCAGATACCACAAGTGTCAGTGTTGATGCTCGCGTTTTGGTGCGTGTGTTATTAGAAGGAAGAAATCTTGGAGATGGTAGATTGGGGATGCAGGCTCGCAAACTCAAGACCTACGAGCTCGAAGCCTTTCGTGACACCATTCTGCAGGGTGGCTCCAAAGCACCAAAGCTAGGCGCCTTTGTGTTGTCTCGAAGAAAGTGCAAGGGTTGTTCGAAGCTATGTTTTCTTAGGTCAATGCAACCCTGTTCTTGCTGTGGGCGAAGTCATAACTTTCTGATGTCCCAAGTCAACAAAACAACCACCTCTCTTGTTCACAGGCCACCAGGTCCTGCGCAGTTTCCTTTCGAGAGTTTCAGATATCTGAGGTTGTTTTTGCAGGTGGTCTCTGGGACTGACAGATTCAACATATTAGGCTCTTTGAAGTTATGGACTGTAATGAAAGCAAGCCGGAGGCGATCTGGGATATCATTGCCTTCGAAAGCTATGGAAGGAATGAAAATCTCTTGTTTTGCTTTGTACCCAGACCAATATCAGACGTCTGTAGACGGTCCGACAACATACCTACATATCAGCACACTTTGTCGTTCGCCCTTGCAACATTTTGCAAGCATTATCTTTTGTTCTTTAGTACTAAAAGTTTACTGCAATTTTTTGTACTTTTGTCAACCGACAAAGTGGTTGCGAATCCTGGCCACGAATCTAAAACACCCGTTGCCCTCGACGCCCTGCCCCTTCACAGCGCGCCCAAGAAGACTACCCTAACCCCGCATCAATTCCATTCGTTGTGCTCTTACTGATGCAGCAGAATGGAAGCACAATCATATTGTCAGCTACACGCCGATACACGAGGTCATTCCATCCAAACTGTAGCGCCGTCGCAGCCTGCCCAGGTAATACATCCTCTCCTCTCCATTACTGTTACCGCCTACTAACAAAAAACTGATGGTTCTCAGCGAACAATGCATCAGTTGCTTTCGTCAAGTGACCAATCTGGCTGCGACGGCTGCACAATCACGACAGATCTGCAGGCTGCGAGGGTATATGTGCCTTATTACAATGCTCCGCAAGAGCGAAGCATGACGGGGAAAGGGTGGATGAAGACACATCAAGAGCACACCAGAGTCAAGCGGGTGGAGGAGCGTTGAGTCCCGAAGCTTGAGTACGATGAGCTTGAAGATGTCCAGTACAGCTCCGCACGAACCCAACGAATACTACCAAGGCGAGATAGTCTGCCGGTCACCGAAACAAGACATCATGGGAAACCAAGTTGTCAATGATGCAATCCATCTCCCGAGGGCTTCGTAGTATCAAGAGAGATCACACACAGCCACTCAAGTTGACACTCTCTCCGGAGGTGTTGTCGATTTTCTCTCCAAGTCAGAATGGAACCTCACGGAGACAAGTGGATCCACGAGTCTGCATGTGCCTTACCTTAAATAGGGCGGAAAAGTTTTCTCATCGAAAATTTTCTCAAAACGAATGTGGCGGACGATGCTATGTTGGTCGAGACAACTATCACTCTGCCCTCATCTACCCTTGCGATCAGGGCTTCGTCTATTTCATCGGTTTATACTCCTTTCACTACCTCTGTCTATGACAAATCATCAGCAACAGATTAGATCTTGAATACTGCAATCAACCAGCTTCGGCCATCTAGGAGACGCACACCGCCAAGGACAACAGGGCTGCGGGACAAGGGCAAGGACAACTTGGGATGAAACCAAATGGTTCTAACGCCATGTAAGACGGAGAGCGAGCTTAAACTCGATAGTACTGATAGGTATAATGCAGTCATGAATGGTATTAGGAGTCATTTACCTCATGGAGGTGATTATAACGTTATCTTCCACTTACTTCGCTTCCATATCGATCGCCATTCCATGATGCTCGCTGCGTGCACGACCCTCGGAGAGGTAAGAATACTTTCCGACGCCGGAATGACACGTATATATACAAGTTGTCCATGAAAATAACGGCAGACTCGTTCCGCCATCGAGTGGAGGTGGCGTTTATAGGAGGAAACGTGCTCAAAATCAGGTATGTGGCTGTTCGAAAATGGTTCAATTTCTTCTACGTGTACTGGTCTGACCATGCGTACTGGACCTTACATTTACTCCACAGTCTCGTTTTTATTTCCCCGTTTTGACTGATGTCCCCTAGGGTCATCGCTGGTCAATTGTCCCCCCTATACTTTCGCTTACGTCACGTGCTGTCAGTATCGATGGCTTGAAAATGACCAAGAATCCCTGAATTGTGATCTCGTTGCGATCTCTTTGAGAGAATTATATCTCTTGGAATCATCATCCGTAAACATCATGTTCATTGTTCAGCCTGTGATAATGCATGGATATTTCAGGGGGTGAGAGCATTGAGCGTTTTGCAACTCTGTCCTCAAGCAGTCCAAAATCCAGACGAGGAATTATGAGAACTGTGTGAGAACACCAAGTATCAGGGATCTCTGCTCTTAAGTTCGAGTCATCGACCTCGCATTTCATTTCGGCCTCTTGACATGAAATTAGGATTTCTCCCCTTGTTGCGTCTGAAGCCTCAAGCGAATCAGCGATCGCTGTGCCGCATCCTGCAACTCCCACACCAAACTGTCATCATTCCCGCCAGGCAACAACCTCCTCTGAAGTCTACAAAGGTGTCCTTCTCATACCATCTCCATACCTTTATCTTACAGTTACCTTTTCCTAAATTATCTCTAAGCCTACCTAAATTTAATTTCGATCCATTTGGCTGCCACGATGATTTTCTTCCAAATCCTCCTCCTCGCTTCCTTCCTCATGCCCGCGCTTGCCGGGAAGTTCTCACTGCCCCTCACGCAGACTAAACGATCTGCCCCAAGGGCTCGCTCATCTTTTGAGAAGCGACATGATGGAGCTCAAAAGCCGTTGAACGGCAATTCCAAATTCTCCTTCGATGCTCCCCTTGAGAAACCGTTCTACTCATACGGTATCCCAGTTGAAGTCAGTTATCAGTCAGTCTCCCACGATATCTCACAACTTGACAATTTCAGGCCCCAAACTTCTTTCTATACACAACGAACATTTCCCTCGGCACTCCCCCGCAATCATTCAGGGCACTAGTCGACCTGAACTGGGCGGACCTTTCCGTACCCTCACTAGACTGTTTCTGTTCCACAGAGCGTTATTGCGGTCCGGGGAATGCCACATACAACTCCAGTGCCTCATCAACACATTATGACAACGGCACCATCACCCAATTGTCCTATGGACCATTCGACGGATGGGCCAGGCTCTCAGAAGACGTCTTGACATTTGGCGATGGACTGCAAGTACCAGGCCAGGTGTTTCACGACATCAAATACTACAGTTGGGTTGACTACATGTACACAGATCTCTTCGACAGCGCCGTACTAGGACTCACCATAGACAAGTACTGGTTCCCAAGCAACCGAGGCCCACCCCAATCGGAAAATATTCTCCCTAGCCCCTTCAGGAGCATGATCGAGAACAACTTACTAGATGAGAACATATTTTCTATCGTCTGGCCAAGCGAAACGCAGGAAGAAGGTAGCCTCACGTTCGGTGGGTATCACGAGGATTTGCTTGAAGGAGAACTGGTTTCTCTTCCACTATTTCCTCAGAATACAACAAAGTGGCAAGTAGAGCTTGATAGTATCTCCATGATCGGGGACAATGACTGTGGCGGCAAGAAAGTCCTGGTTGACAAATCAATCCCTGGCAGTAAAGCGTTCTTCATGTCCGTCATGCCATTCATCGCCTTCCCTTACACCATTGCCCAAAGTTTGGTTCACCACACGTACGCTTGGAATAGTCCCTGCGGTCCATACTTCGTGGTTGACTGCGATGATTTGGCATCTCTGCCCGACATCACCATTGGGTTGAAGGGACACAATGTGACCTTGAAGGGTGAGGATTACGTACAAAAAGTTGAGGTTCCTGGGTATTGCAGGGGGCCTAGGGAAGAATGTGTCGTAATGATTGATTCATTGATGGATGACGAGAATACGATTGTTCTCGGGATGCCATTTTTGAAGAAGATGATGGGCATCTTCAATTGGGATGAGAAGACTGTGTCTTGTGAGTTTATCCACTCCCACTAATGAGAAACTCCCTAATTATAATAAAGTTGGGGAGTTGAAAAGTTCGAATGTGAAGGATAGCGTCCTGCCATTGACAGGAGCGGAGTCTGGAGTTGACTACTGGTAAAAGGAAGCGGCAGTTAAACTTACCGAAATTTGCTATTGTGAACCATCAGTTGCCTTGAGATTGCAGTAGGATTCTAGATAATTTATCGATTACCATGAGCATATTATCGGCATCAGTTCTTCTTACGTGGTGTTTCATTCACTATTTTTATTGGAATTAAAGTCGCAGAACAAGCGGAACTCAATATTGAATTCATCCGAGAGCTCTCTTCTCGCTTCTGTGCTTCAAGGTATATAAGCAAAATCTTCCTTCGACTCTGAGCTCCCACGGACTATCACATTGCCATCTACTCAAGATGAATAAACCCAAATCAGTCCCGGGAAATTCCACTTGCACTCGATGCCAAGCACCAGCGACACTGCCCTGCGTTGGCTGTCAAGATGCACCAATCCTTGATCCTCAGATCCACAGCGCTTCCTACTGCAATATCAGCTGCTACGAAGCCGACAAGGACAAGCACGAGGAGACTTGCAAGCAACTTCAAGTTCATAAGCTCTTCTATAGAGCCGGTGACATTCTTCAGGAGATCTTCTATGTGTACAAGGAAAAGATCTTCTTGCGCAAGATCCTCAGTGTTAAGGTGATGGAGAACGGTGACGTCGGCCTTACTATGGACAACATGGACAACCCAAAGCAGATGGCCATGATGCCAACTTTTGCCGAGCTGTTTCAGAAGTTTCCTGGAAATAAGTGTGGAAGCCGTGGTGCTCGAAAGGCAGTCTTGACCTACAACGCCGGCTCAGACGCTGTTGCTTGGATGCACGATATGGTGAAGTACCTGCTGGATGGTAAGCTTGCATTTTTCTTCTCAGGTGTTGAAGAAGCAAAATATGGGAGCTGACCTGATCTAGGTATTGCAGTAAACATCGAGGAGATCTCGCTGGAGCCGAAGAACCATAGGCGACAAGTCATTGACCTCGATCCCAAGCAAGAGCCGCAAGAAGGAAGCTTCAAGCGTTACCACGATATCTTCAAGGTCGAGATCAAGAACGGAGAGGTTTATGCGTTGGACTTGGCAGGTGCTCAGTTCGGATATTACAACCCAGTCACTCCTTGGGAAGAGTACTTCACCACTCGCGTCGAACAGATCACACAGCGAGATAACTGGGAGGAATATCAACATTTCGGGGGACTAAAGAAGATGCACGTGAAGGAGTCCAAGGACCTGAGCAGCATAGACATGTTCCAATTCTCGCAATTCGCTGGTCTTAATTGCTGTGCATCTGAGATTCTGGAAGAGACACTGTGGGCTTGGTTGAAGCAGCATAGGCTGACTGCCATTGAAGAAGTGCTTGACTTACCACGAGATACTTATCAGATCAAGAGGAAGGAGCTTCTGAAGAAGATTGGTGAAGACTTGGAAGCCTTCGTTTCTCGCACGAGGGTGAATCTTGCTCCTCTGAGAGCGCTGAAGGCGGCGCGTGGTTGTGCTCAGCAATGAATTACCGAGGTTCCTAACAACCAGTAGAGATTGGAGGTCAGAAGTAAAACATGGGATCGAAAGCTAGTGTATCTGTTTCTCTTCCCGTTTGACCGGGAACTTCGGCATAGCTGAAATTGACCAAATTCACACATTGACAAAAGTTCTGCTGTGCTTCTGCACGTGATTCTAGATGTATCTGTACAGGCCTCCTAGCAAATCTCACCTTATCAAGCAAGTTCAGAACACAAAGACAGTTCTGACCTGTACCCCCAACCACATTACCATTATTATGACAGAAATTCATAACTGCATTGAAAGTTACCTCCTCTTCATTCAAGGGGTATTTGCTTAATATATCTCTTTCCTTCTTCGTTTCGTCTAGTATAAACTCCACTGCACAATAAAAATGTCTGCCCGGGCTTGGAAATAAAATTCGGACCATTATTAAGCAACTTCCCAGCTCCCATAGAAGCATTTATTCCAGAAAATTCTGAGCTCGCCTCACAGTATTGCAGAGTATAGTACTTATTATATCCCATAATTTTATTCGAAGCTCAGCTCATCGCAGTCGCTTGCTTCTGTAACGAAACCCTGTTTCTTTCTCGCAACTGTGACATTGAAATCTGCCTTTCATAATGCGGTTCTCTCGACCGTGGCTGACATGATACAAAGAAAATTCTCCCATAGTCGACAGCCATCAATTTTTTAATATTGAACCATACAGCATTATTTCTAAGCTTTCACAACTGCATACCAAGCCATGCCCATTACACCACCAAGCAAAATCGCCAACGGTGCCTTCAAACCAAACCAAGCACCTCCAACAAAACTGGTAGCTGTTATTGCAACCCACCACGGGTCTCTCCCTAGAGGACTCCCACTCTGATTCTCAGCATCCACGAAACCAATTTGCCACAATTTATACACCGCTGTAAACACCAATCCCACCGCTCCAGCATTTACCCCACGTAGAACAGACAACAACCAGCGCCGAGATCGCAAGACTTTCCACAGTCCCATGACTCCGGTCAGAATAATGATCCCAGGAGTAAATATTCCCAAGAATGCTATAATAGCACCTGCAAATGATGGAAGAGAAGTCTGGGCTGTTGCAAGCGAGCCAAGGTAGACTGCAAAGTTAAAATTTGGTCCCGGAAAGGATTGGATTAATGCTAGGCCAAGGAGAAAGTCTCGTGGAGAGACCCAACCTTCCGTAACGATGTACTCGCGAAGGAGTGGGATAACCACCGGGCCACCACCAAATATAATTGTGCCTGCAAGGTAGAGATTTGCAAAGAGGGAAACGCCACGAGGTGGATTTCTGATCAGACTCCGCACAGTCATGATTATGACGAAGGAGCCAAAGAAGCCCGCAATGATGCATGTTCCAATCTTCCAAGTAATAAGATTAAGCTGGATGTTTGACGGAACAACTCTGACAGATGATTCTGAGTCCACAACCGGATCAGGTCTTTCCCTCCCGGGAACAGAGCCAGCTTCTAAAGAAGCAAGAGGGACATCTACCTGCTCCGTAGCTGCAGTATGTCGATGTTGTAAAGATCCTTGGGAGGCGTTTCCTGTTGTAGCTGCATGTCGTATTCTGAAATCCTCCGTGTTTGTCCGAGTAGATCGGGGACGTGATCTCCAAAATGGTTTAAATATGTGGTACAACCATTTAAAATCCCACACCAGTGTTACAAGTCCTGCTGCAAGCATCAAAACTGGAAAGAACCATATTGCAGTATAGAGCATTCCAGCAACCCCACCAAGAAAAACTAGAGCACGGGTGAGTTTGTCTGTAATTGCTTTGTCTGCCAGCTGAACGGCAGCAAGGGCGATGATCCCGACTGTAGCAGCATTTAGGCCAGACAAGAGTGCATATACAGGCGCTGGCAAAGTCTCGCCAATGCGGGAAACACCTAAAGATAGTGCGTACATCCCAACAGCTCCAGGAAGACTATGCATTGAGTCAGATGACTTTAATGGAGAATAATGTCAACCCGGGAATGAAATTCGAGCTTACGGACCACCATAGAAGAAATGCACCCAATCCTGCGATGAGGCCCCCATGAATATAATTGATGCAGAACAACATCTTGGTGCTAGCTGGTCCTGGAAGAGCCTGACTCAAGGCAAATATCTCTTGATACTGATCCAGCTGAGATTAGCTTAGTTGTTTGAAGCACAGAGACATAACTCACCAGTTGCTCATCAATCCATTGATTGTTTTGAACAAATTTCTTGTGAAGCTAGACAGAATCAGAGACAGCCCGAAACGGTCAATTACGACTCACGATCTGGAAATGCACTGGCGGTCCACCAAATGCTGTAACGCCCAGGTGCCAATTCTTGGCAAATACCTCCTTCGTTCGTTCCCATATCGCGGCGGAGTCGACTTCGATCGAATAAAAATATCTCAGCAATACAGGAACTACAAATCGAGGCATTCTTTACCCTTTGGATATCCTTTTCTCAGGCATTGGTTTTTGGAGTGTTCTCTATCAAAGGATGTCTTCTTGCAAAGTGGATTGGATAATACATAGGTTCATACCTATTAGTAATACGAGTCACGCCTTTCCGCGTGACCTACCCCTCTAAGGATCTAAGTACTTTTCTGAACCATAAGTCTCAGCTCTCAAGGTCTTCAGTTGCAATGGATCCCCAAGATTCTTAGCAATGTGACCGCTGAATGATGAGGGAATTTATGAGTTTGTTATTATTCATTAATCAAAGGCAAGAGGAATAGCTCTTCATAATTCTGGCTGGTATGTAAGACAACTCCTGAAATATAAAATTGCTAGCGCGTCTTGGACTTCCTCCGTCTCTGGTAGAGGCAGGTATCATGAATGCTCAGGTAGCAGGTTCGGAGCAAGTCCTTTCTTTGCTAAATCCCTCCCAGGAAAAAAAAAAGATTCCGGTGGGAAGAAGGTGCATCACTGTAACTCAGTCACAGAAATCAATGTTCAAAAGTCCCCAAAGAACTTTCTCCTCACCCTCTCCATCTCCAATTCCTCTACCTTTGGCTCCAGAAACTTATTAACCTTCTCTCTCCAAAACTCATTGTACGGATTGACATGCCATGCACTAGTATATTCCCAGTATTCTGGCCACCATCCCGCTGTTTCCCAATCGATAATCCCAACAACCTCGTCTCCTCGAACAATATGTTCATTGTGCTCAAATCCCCATGTGTGAATATTGGTTTGCCGCAATATTGGTTATGCCATTCCACGAGCCTGTTCGCGTCGGGCGCATCATCATTTCCGCCTTCGTAGCCCTCGCGCAGATGTCTGTGGAAGTCTTGTACAGTATCAAATGGCCCGTGATACGACCCCCCAGAGAGTCGACCATCAAACAATAGTCCGCCTACGACGTTCGATATGCCTTGGCCTGAAGGAGGGGGAATGCGCCGCATCTGGTCGACCATGTTCTTAATCTGTGCCAATATCTTCTCCTTGGATTCTGCACTTCGTTCTAGCCAGCCGTCCCTCAAGATATGTCCTTGCACCCTCTCCATCAATATATACTTGCATCCTTTCCGTTCAAAGGCGCAGTGCACTTTGGGAATGGGAATCGAGGTGTGCTTGGCGACAAATTGCATCGTTGCTGCTTCGGCAGGTTGTTTTAAAGTCCCAACTTTGATGCAGAGGTTCTTGGAGAGCATGAGAACGGGGCCATGGCGGGGCAGAATAAGACTCAAAAGTCGAAGCGTCGCGAGCACCAAAAACGATCGAAGGGGAGTGTCGTTGACACTGAAGCTAGGCTTTGATTGGGTGTTTGTGGGCGATGAGACCGGTAGAATAATGGAATCCCTTTCGCTCATGACTTTAAGAGGAGTTTCAAAAGGCTGGAGGCGTCCAGAATCTCATAACTTGGTGTGAGGGATTAAAATAGAACAAAACAACATAACTTTGAAACACCAACAAGTTTTATTAGTAAACTGGTCTTTCAAGACTGCATAAGGCGGAGGGACTAGGTCGAGGTCGAGGCAGAGAGTCACACAACCGCGCGCCAGATGAAATTGTGCCTAGCAGAGGGTCCAGTTCGGGATCCTTGGGAGCCTATTTGTGACAATTGGAGCCTGCATTGTAACAGGTAAAATAGAGTCTTATTTTCAGTCTGAAGAGAGGAAGAAAAGAGAGGGTTTCTAATCTAAAATACAGTGGTTCTAGTTAGTGCGGCTAGTGCGGTTCTAGGGGCAACGCGCAGAGGCAATGCTGGGGGTGCTGGCCAGAGGCGATGCACGTGATACCCAATTGACAGTTTGGGCTTCTCAGGGATCATCGCCAAAACTTAACAAAAATGAAATGAAAAGGCCCTAGTCTATATCCAGTCTATTAAACATCAAATGCATGAGTGAGAAGTGGGCACTGCTCAGGGGCTGCTCAGGGGCTGCTTAGGGACTGCTCAGGGTGCTCAGGCGACTCAGGTGAACTGGGGGAGGAGAGGGTGAGCCTGGGGTGATAAGCGCCTAAGTACAACAGAGTAGAAGCCGCGTGCTTACTAATCGTAACCGACCTTGGGACGAAGAAGAAAAAAGTTACGCTCGACTACTAGTTAAGTTAGATACATTTTTTTTTCTTTCCCTGGTTCCGTTTTAGTATTGCTTCGCGAAATCATAAACAAAACTTCCGCAGCTCTTGAGCGCAATTCTGCGCATCCCTGCAATAATGAGTACAACGTCTACAGGCGACAATGCTTGTCGCAGCATCTCCGTTAAAATGCTCCCATCAGACTCACCAGTCGTGTTTAAAGAATCAACATACTTTTCTGAGAATGGACCAAATTCTTCTCTGCCTTCGCCTGCTATCGTCCGCGCCACTCATACCGGCCACCTGTCAAGATCTATGACTGTTCGATTCGAAGACTTGAAACTTGTTGTCAAATACGGAAGAGAGATCACCATCGCGGAAGCCCTGTGTCTCTGGGCAATCCGCCGATTTCTGCCTGACCAGGTACCTGTTCCTGAAGTGTATGGCTGGTGTGAAGATGGTGGAGAGTTTTTCATATACATGGAGTTTATCCAAGGCGAAACGCTTGAGAACAAATGGAAGTGGCTTTCGAAACCAGAGAGGATAGACGTTTGTGGCCAGCTTCGGGTGATGTTATCGGAGCTGCGAAGCTTAAAACAAGATCCAGAGAATCAATTCCTAGGTAGGAGCTTTCTTAAACTATCGACATACCCATAAGCTAATTTTTGAAGGTCACATCAACCGCGAACCTCTTCTTGATATCATGTTCACGGACGACGTGAAGCCCCCCGCTGGCCCTTTCTCTTCAGTCAAGGAATTCCACGATTGGCTCTCCTTCTTGACTAAACGGGGAAAGGAAAAGCATTGGCCGGATCCTTCTCTCATTCCTGATCCAGCCCGCGACTCACTTCCCGATAATTCGCCTATCACCTTCACTCATGCTGATCTTCATCCAAGCAATATCTTGGTTACGTCCGATGCGCCCTATCGTATTGTTGCCATTATTGATTGGCATCAATCGGGTTGGTACCCGGATTACTGGGAATACTGTAAAGCCACTTATACGGCTGAGTATAATGGAGAGTGGAACACTCAATATATACCGCGATTTGCTGACATCCCTGAATGTTATGACGCTTGGAGCTTCTATGTCCAAAGTTTTGGATGCTAAGGAATGTTGTCAGAGACAGTGGCTGCGCGTTCTCCAAGGAAAGGGCAAGTGCGTATTTAGATGATAGTTTAGAGAGATCTTCAACGAGCAACTCGAAGATTGCCCCTCTAAGAACCCTTCTGAAGCAGTAGTATCATTCTAATTCAATCTTGGCCGAAAGCCAAATACAAGAGACGTAGTTTGAAACGCCCACACAAGGACACGATACGCCTGGTAGCACTGGTTTCGTCTTTATTATTCAAAATGGAATTGAATTAAAATAAGTGTGATAAATGCAACCTATCCTAAGTCATCCTACAAAAAAAAATTCAGGCAGTCCTAAATGCAAATAGCATCAAATCTCGGGAAATTAGGACTTTGGGGCGGCTTTGAGAATATCAGGAACCCCCTTATCCACCACCTAGTCCTTCACCAAAACGTCCACAAAATCTGCAAGCTAGTTGTGACAATTGTCTCCCTACAAAACTGTCAGTTTAGAACTCATTCCCTCAACACATGTACATGGCTTACTGCAAATGGGTCCAACGGAGTTCTACTAACACTAGGGGTAAGGCCTGACTGCTATTCGAGCAATACTTGATTTGCCCTAGGAAGCCTATTAGTCTAAGAAGACCTTCTAAAGAAGACTAGTAGGGATTTGGATACCTTTATCGCTCGCACACGGGCTGGATTTACGGCTACTAGTTATATAATATAATAAAGCATAAGGTTTCTACTCTTTAAATATAAGAAAGACTTGAACATTATAGTTAAAAGTATATCTTTATATATAATCTTAATTAAATTAAAAGGAAGTTTTAATTTATTCTTAATTTATATATACTTTTACGCCTTTCTAATAACTGTGACGACGAGGGTCACGCGCATGGCTGAACCGAGCCCAGCCCCCTTACCCGCTTAGGCTAGGGGTCGGACCAGATACGGAGGGCAATCTTACGGGGACTTAAATAGGGGCTTGCAGGAATCCCTTTTGCTTTCTTCTTTATCTTTAGATTCTCCTTCGTAGCAGGCCTATAAGTTGATCCTTTTAGTCTACCAAACGCATTACCATATGCCCCTTTGCTAGCTTGTGATCGCTTGTGCCGTTACAATAACTTAATTCCTCTTATCTCTACCCCTTAAATTACTTAAAAGGGGAGCTTTAATTAATAATTTAAGTAAGCCTTAATTTTTTTTTAGGATTAAATAGAATAAAAAGGGCTTAGTAATACTCTAATCTTCTAAGGGTATTAGAGGTTAAGAGCTAGGATTTTTAATTATATTTACTATATGAGCTAAATCTAGAAAGAGGAATAAAGGGGTTAGACGAGTAGTATCATGTGCCTTCTAAACTCTCGGGCGCACGTGATCCTCATTTTAATGCCGCTTACGAATGAGGGGTAGTATCTAAATCAAACCCCTCGGATTTGGTACTAGACTTTGAAAGAATATTCCTTACAGGCAAAAATTGACCTACACATGGCTTTGATACCGACAAAGAATTCTTCCGGCAGATATGACAATGTCGATTTCACGAAAGCAATCGGCCACAAGCTACCTCCCATAAAAGCTAGTTATTTACGGCGGGACGTTTTGCTCTTCGTAAGTCCTTGTCCCCGACCAATTCTTCTCAGCAGCACTGATGTGATAGGCCAATGCAATTGGAGTTACCAAGGACGAGCTTCACTTCCTCTATGAACTTCATCCACGATTCGCCGCCTTCCCAACCTTTCCCATCAATCTTGCTTTCAAACAAACCGACCAAGATGTGTTTGATTTTATCAAAAGAACAGCCGGGGCAACTGTACCTGGCACCCCACCATTCGATCCACAACGGTCCGTAGACGGAGAGAGGGGCATTGAGATTCTGAAGCCCATTCCAGTCAGCTCAGATGGTCTTGATCTTGAATTGAACGGCAAAGTTTTAGGGGTGTACGATAAGGGTGGAAATATGATACTGGAAGCTGAAAATACTCTCCGCGACACCAAAACCGACACTGTATACGCGAAGCTGACATCTACCGCCTTTGGAATCGGGCAGGGTGGTTATGGAGGACCCCGAGGGCCTACAAAGCCAGCATACCACCCCCCGAATCGTGCTCCGGACGCCATTCACGTCTTCCAAACTAGTCAAGAACAAGCTCTGCTATATCGCCTTTGTGGCGATTATAACCCCATGCATGCTGACGATGAATTTGGAAGAAAGGCCGGTTTCAAGGGAGCCATTCTTCAGGGATTGGGGACTTGGAATATTGCTGCACATGGAGTTTTGAAGTGCATGGGAGACAGCGATCCAGCCAGGTTTCGAAGTTTCCATGCGAGGTTTGCCAGTGTAGTATACCCGGGTGATGCGCTAGAGACGAGGATGTGGAAGATAGCGGAGAAGGATGGATTAGAAGAGATTATTTTTCAGACCGTTGTCCAGTCTGATGGCCGAGTTGCGCTGTGAGTATTTTCCTCATACCTAAAGAGTACCAGCTAATATTTCAAAGATCAAATGGAATGGCGCGGGTAGCAAAACCCCTTCCAGCGAGCAAAATTTGAAGATGACATAGAAGTATATTTATATACTCACTGCCTCGCAAATGAATTTTCTAACCCAAATATTCTACGAAGGCATAATATGTTACACTGCGTGATTTACTTATCATAGATACGAAGGCATCCATCGTGGCTTTCTCTTCTCCTGATATGCCGCGAGACCCTCGGCGCTGTTCTGACTTCTCAACATCGCTTCGGCATATAATTCCTGGCCCCTCATGGTCGCTCTGCTAACACCAGTCTCCCATACCTCTCTCGCTCCCAATCTAGAAATAATTACACTGTCAGGACTTTTCTCAGCGATTTCCTCTGCATACGCAAGGGCTCTTGCCAGCAGCTGCTCCTGAGTAACAATTTCTTTGACGAGTCCCCACGACAGAGCTTCCTCAACTGAAAGGCGCCGGCCAGTGAGGATCAGATCCGTAGTGCGATGGTTTCCGAAAAGAAGCATAGCACGTGGCAGCGCGCCAGCAAGGGCAGAGACACCACGGAGCACTTCTGGGAGACAGAAAGTCGCGTTTGGGGAAGCAAAAATTACGTCTGCGTTGAGAACGATTTCGAAGCCGCCGCCTGGTTGTCAGGTTGGATGGATGGTAGACTATGAAGAAGCTGATTGGAAGGAAGGGGACTGTGAAGGCGCACCATGAGCATGCCCGTTGCATGCAACGATGATGGGCTTCTTTCCTACGCGATTTGACATTCCTGCAAACCCGCCCTGCGGGTATTCGAGCGCCACTTCCTTGGTTTTGATGATGTTTAGGCGTTGCTTGAGATCCATTCCCGCGCAGAATGCCCGTTTTCCTGCCTGGTTACTGTCACCAGAGCTCGCCATACATGATTATGGACTATGGACATATATACCCCAGTAAAGACCGCACAACGTCTGTCATTGGTCAAAATCACTAGAACTGCAAACCGGTACGAATTTCTGGAAATCTCACAGTTCTGGTTCCGCATCATACCATTTCCACAACGCTCCTAATTCGATTGTTGCTTCGACGGGAAGACAATTCATGGATTCCTCGCGGTTGATCGTTACAAGAAGAACATGTTTTGAGGGGAACGAGACGAGAGAGTGCTCGAGATGAGGGTATGGGTTTTCTATCCAGTCTGGAACTGGGATCGTCGTCCTGGGAACAGACATCTTGACTTGCAATCGAAGGCTTGAAGGAGCTTTATGAGGCGTGGTCTTCGTCACTGGCAAGCTGTTGCTTTCCGCACAGCGAGGTGGAGCGGTATTATCACAAATCAAGGCATAAATGACGCCTTCTCAATCTTGGAACATGCGTGTCGAAGCTGCAGCTTCCAGTGAGGCTAATGAATCAGTTCTGACAGGGGAAATTTCCACACCTCACCGCCGCTTCACCTGCCCCCACAGGCTGCGCTACGCATTCCGAGAGCGGGGTTGAACACCACCACGAAAAAACCATTCGGGAAAGTACTGAGGACGCGGTTCAGAAGCAGTGAAATTAGAGCGTATTCAACCTTGCAGTGCTCCAAAGAAGAAGAAAAAACAACCCTTTTGCTAGCACTAAAAATACGCTATGATTCCAGGTTATTCATGCAAACCAGCTAGTATCTATGCGCTAACGAGTAAGGTTGTCCTGCCACGGTGCCCTGTACGCTTTTCGGCAGTGAGCTGATAGCCTGTATTTACAGGGTCTTCTCAGAGGCCCTCGCGTTAATCCCATTATTTTGACCGCGACCTCCATACCCTTATGCTCTTTGAGCGGTGATTAAAGAGATACCCCAGAAAGAGGAGTCTTTTTTGTATTTTTTTTCCCACTACCGTTGGTCGGAGGTTTAGTTTTCATATCTTACCTATGATTTGAAAAGCCCGGTCAAATTACTGGATGAAGACCAGTCGCGAAGGAGGAAGAACAGGCTCCTGGCTAACACTGCTAGTACTGTCGAGTGTCCATCCAAGCGAACCAGAGAGCTTTTCAGATCTTGTGGTCTCTCCCATGAAGTTATTTGAGTTCTATTTGTAACTACAATCTTGGTTTCTCATCTTCGACATCGAGAGAGGACAGACCCGTTTTATGCCGTCCCAAATCTTCCCTTATAAACTTCCCCGTTGAGTTTTTTGGCAGGCTCGTCACAGCCCAAACTCCTCCTCTCAACTTCTTATACCCACTCACTAGTCCATCGATATTGGCCTGGACATCCTTGAGCGCTTTCAACACCGCCACTTTCGTCTCCAAACTTGGAACCAACACAACATATGCTGTTGGCAACTCCGTCAACTGATTCTCGTCCCAAATCGCACCTACACCAGCCTCCATCACGTGCGGATGCGAGTTAAGATGTGCTTCCAGCTCCGCAGGAGCCACCTGAAAACCTTTATACTTGATCAACTCCTTTGTCCTACCAACCACACTCAAAATCCCGGACTTTGAGATGGTGCAAACATCGCCCGTATTATACCATCCCTCGATGGGAAAGGCTTTCTTGTTAGCCTCTTCATCTGTGTACCCAGAGCAGACATTCGGACCCTTTAACCACAATTCTCCTGGTCCTCCTTCCGGGGCATCTTCCATTGTATTCACAACTTTCAGCATTGCGGAAATGTTGGGCAGAAGATGCCCAACGGTACCTAGCTCATGTTTCTCTCCGAGCTTCTGGTACGCGACATAGGGACTTGCTTCCGTCATGCCGTATAGCTGGACGATTTTCCATGGCGCCCGCTTGGTAAGACGGTCGTATAGCTCCTGCTTCATTGGAAGACCACAATTTATTATTTCCGCAGCGGAGAAGTCAAAACGTGTGGTGAAATCTGTATTTGCGAATGCAAGAGCTATAGATGGGACTCCTTGGAAGGAAGTTGGACGAACAGATGAGACGAGAGACCCGAAGGCTTTGAGATTGAAGGATGGCATCGCGTGGTGCATCATTCCGACCCAGGGGCCCATGAAAAGTGGCATCGTCGTCATGGCAATGTGGACGAAAGGGGTGAAGGCGACGGTACGAGAGTTGGAGTGGAATTGCTGGGGATCATGAGCGTAGAGCTGGTAGCAGTTTGCCACAAAGTTATAATGCGTGAGTCGGACTCCTTTTGGCTGCCCTGTGGTGCCGGACGAGAGATGGATGGAGGCCAGATGGCCCGCTGTATTGTCGTAGTGCGGGATTGGAAGCTTCTCGTCATCCAGAAAGTCGTCAGGGACATGCTTGATTCCTCGAACTTTTTGAATCACGGTCATGAGCTTTGGTTCTGGCCAATCCACCGACTTTTCGGCCAGGACATCTCTGGCAAGTCTGATGCCTTGGATGGCTCTTTGAAGAGCCTCGCCATATGCAATGATGTACTTTGGCTGTGAGACAACAAGCGCATGTGAAATCTCAGATGGTTTTAGAGTGTGATTGATCGGGCAGCAAACACCTCCCGTCCACAGAATGGCATGGAAACATTCTATGTATTCGACGCAATTTGGCAATACAAGAGCCCATCTTTCGCCTTGAGATGGGCTCAGTGACTTGTGTAAGCCATTGGCAATTCTTCCCGCACGACTCCTGAGCTCGCCGATGGTAAGGCTACGGTTCGTGAGATTGTCTTTCGCTATGAGGTGCGATTCGGGTACGGGAATATTGCCAGCGCTCTGATGAAGAAGTTCAGTAAGGTTCAAGTCCTGTGGTATTTCGATGTCTTTCTCCTTATAAATCCGCATTCTTGTTTCTTTATCAGAGCTGATGAGGCATACGAAAACCTTAGATTCAAACGGATGCCGTGCTGGGCCGTCAAAAGAACCCTGAACCCGAGTTTTGAACTGTGCGGGCCTGATGCGCAGTCTTATTTCCAAAAAGTCCTTGCACAGCATGCACAAACCTATCAGTGTGCCCTGATTTCCAAATGGAGTAGCACTTTAGATGCACATCCTTTCCTTACTAGTGCTTGTGCAGGGTGCGCGGCAATGCATCACTGTACGTTCTATTGAATTCATGCATGTAATCACACTTCAGAAAGCCCTGAGATGGACCCTCTAAGAAAGCTTGTCGAATAAAATATGCAACCTAAAATTCAAATTCGGCTACAGGCGTCGACGTACCTTCCTTGACAGAGCGATTGATCTACATTTTTCCTTGACGCTTTTCTTTGACCTTCACTTTTTCTTTTCATTCGGCCTTCCCACCTGCAGAGTGAGATCTCATCTTCTTCCCTCGCCTCCTATTATTCTTCCACATTTAACCTATTCCAGGTTCATCCCCGCACACAATATGCCCCCAACTCGCACCCCTCCCCCACCAACCTCTTTCCTCCAAATCTCCTACCCCACCGAGCGCGTGGTCCTGGCCACCATGTCACGCGAAAAAGACCTCAATTGCATGAACACATCCGCGCAATGGGAAATGGACGCGTTCTGGAAATGGCTGGACAACGAACCCAGCCTCTCAGTTGCGATTATCACGGGCGCGGGCAAGAAGGCGTTTTCCGCCGGAGCCGACTTGAAGGAATGGAATGATTCGATGAAAGATGAGGCAGACCCGAGGCAGCGATTGGGAAATGCGCCGGGTTTTAAGCCATTGAGTAGAAGACTCGGTAAGAAACCTGTTATTGCTGCTGTGAATGGGTTGGCGATGGGTGCTGGGACTGAGTTTGCTGTGAATTGGTACGTATCACGTTCGTGGTTCTTTTCTTCTCCCGGGCGGGCGGTGATTCAAAGTATACATATTCCTTTATCGACTTTGGCTGACAAAATGCGTTTTTTTCAAGTGATCTTGTTGTCGCGGCAGATACGGCTTACTTTGCTCTCCCAGAAGTGAAACGAGGGGTATCTCCAATTGGAGGCGCTCTACCACGAATCATTCGCACGCTGGGACTTCAAAGAGCATCGGAATTCGCGCTAACAGGAAGAAATGTCACTGCCAAAGAAGCGCTTGAATGGGGACTTGTGAATAAAGTGGTACCTCAAGATCAAGTAGTTTTAGAAGCCGTACGTTTTGCTGAAATGATTGCTGCAAACAGCCCTGATGCCATTATTTGCACTCGAGCAGGGCTGAGGGAAGGGTGGGAAACCGCTGCAGTGGAGAGAGCGGTGGAAATTACGCTCGAAAGAGAATTCGCGGAGCTGCAAAGAGGAGAGAATATCTTAGAAGGTGAGTTGTATTAACCCCTGGAAACCCAACTTCTACTTAAGTTTGGCAGGTTTGAAAGCATTCATGGAGAAGAGAAAACCGCAATGGAAGCCGTCGAGACTTTGAAACTCTAGCATGTGATATCAGTAGAAAAGATTACCTGTACACTCTCCAAACTCGAGGAACCAGTGTACTTTGAAGTTTGAATCTGCCTCTCCAGTGGAAATGGGCAATAGATACAGAATCCTAACTTCACTCCTGCCATCAATGCCCGATGTGCGTCACCATTAAGCCACCACCTCAACTTTATCAGTCTTCTGCTCGTTGTCTGATGTAATCGTATTGCTCTCTGTCTTCTCCTCACGTCTCACAGAATCGATGGGCTTGGTTTCCACGCCTCGTATTTTCCTCGCAACAAAATCCGTCATCAAGTCGTCGATAGAAGTAATGAACAGCGCTGCAATAATGGAAAGGCCACCGAACGCGATGCTAGTCAAATACACCGTCTTAAACGCTTGGGAATAGGCGGCTTTCACAGCGTCTCCCACTGCTGCAATGACTGTAGGAGTGATGCCTGGCACTGCTTCCATGGCCGTCGCTGTTCCTGCTGCGATCGCGGCAAAGAGAGCAGGAAGATCTGCACTGGGCAATCCCGCTTTCAATGCCGCCGGTGCGACGTTCGCGGGTAATGTGGTCGTCAACCGATTCGTGAGGATGCTGACATATATAGAGGCTGCCGATGTCTTATCTTAGCAATTGCTGATATAAATAGAATAGAACCTGTTTCAAACTCACCTGCGATGGATCCAGATGCCTGTCTGAAGGAACCCAAGAGTCCACTGGCTAGACCTATATCGCCAGGCTTGCAAACAAGGCCTGCGATGATGATGGTGATGAGTTCCAGAGCCCCAACGCAGAGCCCAGCGAAGATGGTAAGCTGATAGAATGAGGCATGTCAGTCAACCACTCACACTACAATACATAACCTGAGCTTGAACAACTTACAGCTATTGCTAAACCACGATTGCTGGCGTTCACTGCAGCCATACCACCGAGAAATGCCGTAAATCCTGCGCAACAGCCGACGAGTTGCCATTTTATATGTCCGATTCTCTTGAAAACTAGACCGCTCACTACCTGGCCGACTACAACAGCCGCTCCAGTAGTGCACTAATTCAATGATATTATATTAGTTATGACGAAACAACGAAGCTTTGGTTTCTTGAACCTTTCGTGGAGAATTAAAATCAAGCTTCGGGCATGAGGGTTTTACTTACAGAAAGCCAACCGATCTGGATATTATCCGTTGTGTAAAGGGCACCAATCTGGAGGGGCCACAAGATATTCATCGAGAAGTAGATCATGGTTCCAACAGACGCTGTGACGACAACAGCGCTATAATTGGTAATCTTAAATAGTGACATCGGGACAAGAGCCTGCTCAAGAGGCATATATATCTCTGATAAACGTAAGCAAAGCGTCGAAATTTCGTTGACAACTTCGTCTCGTCTTACGATTTACTTACCATAAATGGCGAAAGCGATCAAAGCGACAAAGCCCACCACTAGGGTTGAAATAACATGAGCAGAATGCCATGGATAAGCAGACCCTCCCCAGGCTGTAACATTGGCGGCTTTATTAGTACTCCAGCGCCCATCATTGATTGTATGAAGCAGCACTCACAAAGCCCGAGAAGAACGAGAACTAAGCCTCCGGAATACAGAACAAATCCACCGTAGTCGAACTTTTTGATCTCCGAACGCCATGATGCATTAAGTGTGAGTTGGCTGAAGCTTGGAGGGAAATAAAACAAAATAAAAAGGACAACCGACAACCCGCAGGATATTGCATTTAAATAGTAATTCCACCTTTGACACAATAAATCAGCCTTGATGAGATTCAATTTGCGAAAGTTAGGGGTCCTACCTCCAACTCAATTTTGTATTGGACACTAGCAGTCGAGCTATTCATTTTGTCAGAAGCAACTGTTGCAAAGAAGATGCAGTGACTTGCCGAAGGCAGGTCCCATTGCCGACAATGGTATGATACTCATGAATAAAAAGGCGTCGACTTTGGCTCGATCCTTGTTGGCCACCAATTCCGCAACTACAAATGTGAAGGTCAATTGTACAGCACCAGCGAGGCCAACCAGAACTGTGCCACCGATCACAGTAGGAATATTCTTGGCCGTTGCGCAGATGAGAGCTCCAATGAATCCGAGAGTCTGACCACCAATTAAGAAGTATCGACGCCCAAAAATATCACCGAGTCTGCCGACCAAAGTCAACCCCACTCCGGCGGTGAGTGTGAAAGCTGTGGAAACAAGAAGATAGTTCGGATCGGGTCCTAGAGAGAGAGATGGCAAGATTAGAATTATCTCAATTTTTGCAAGAACGGGTGTAGCAGACCAATATCGGCATCAATAACGGAAAGTGTATTTGCCTGGAGCCCAGAACATCAGTGTCCTATTCCGAGATGAGGAGAGTCGAGAGAGATTAACAACGAACCGGAAGAACAAATCCAAGATATAGACTGTTTGCCATGAGAATGACACCAAGGATGCTGCCGACAAATTTGGGAGAGCGATAATATCCAGGTGGGAGGTCCTTGAGGTGACCACCGATCGCAGAGACGTCAGCAACATCCTGAGCCTCAATCGTCGGCGTGGAAGCATTTTCCGACTCTCCCAATTCCTCCATGGCAACCGCAGATGGGAAAGAGGTTTGGATGAGATAAATTGTACAAAATGTAGGAAATAGCTCAATAGGATTGTAGTATTTCAGCGAGTTGATGTTGGGAAACAAAACAAACAGTGACTTGGCAGAAAGTTGCTTATCAGCTCAGAGCTGGGTCCTGTCCGAGTACGAGACATGGTTCCGGGGTACAAGTCCCTGCCGCTCTGTCACTGCATATGCATCCTGCAGAAATATCTAAGAGTGTACTCGGGCGCGTATTTAGTCAGTCATCGCAAAAGTAAGCGAAAACTATAGTGAGAGAAAATCCGTTTCTAAATTATCACCTTTAGTTACTACAAGATATAAAGAATTACCTTATATATTATAGATATAAAAATATATTAAGAATAAATATAATTAATTAAATTATCTATATCGCTTAATCGAAAAATTATAATAATCTTTTAAAGAGCTTTTTAAAGGGTTAAATTTTCTAGAATTTATAGAATTAAAGTATTTAATAACTACTTAATAGAATACTTTTATCTTAAAATCTTAAGACTATTTATAATACTTCTCTATACTTTAGATTAATTATATAACTAATAAAGCTAAGAAGTTAATATTTATAAAGTAAATAAACTATTAGCCCCTAAGAAAACTATAGGTCGCGTTCCTCGGCTACGTAGTGACTAGCTAAATACACGCCCGAGTAATTAGTAACTCGTTATTTTCTATTTCTAGGCCAAGTATGCCTGGGGTGCATAGGGAAGACTTTACTATATTAACCCACTTAAACAGAGCTGTGTCGGTTGCTATAGGGTCGTTAGCTGCTGCAGGGATTATCAGCTGTTGTAGGCATCGAGTCAAGGGAACGCATGCACAAGTCCGGGGAAGGAGCCGGAACACGGCTTATCGACAAATCATATTACAATTGGAAGGACTCGGGCAAAGTCCCTGGAATAATTCGTTCGAAGTCTGCTCGCCACAAATCACTATATTCCGTAATGATTTGCATTCCTAGAAACAGCCTGTAATTATAGGGCCTGTTCACTACAAACTAGTGTCGCTCACCCAGTGAAGTTCTACCCGCATTCAGAAAGTAATTAGACGATCCTATCTAGTGAAAGGGAGGACTAGACCACTCAGAAGGCTGGATTTTCTATCGATCTTTAAACTAACCGAATTAGACTTTTCTCTGGATACAGCCCAGCGAAGGTGCTCGGCTAAGATAGGGGGCCTATTCTGATCACGTGAAGTCAGCTTGACACTGTGAAACAAACTTGCGAATATCATCATAATTTGAAGCAGCGCACAATCAAAATTGGTATCAATAACTTCGTATCTTGTGGCGGTAATGATTACTTGACGGATCGAAGCAAATTTTAGATTGTTTCCAGGGCAGTGTTGCGCCGCTCTAATAAGCGCTCCTCAAATACACAGCGGCAATTTCTGAGCAATGACACAGCTTACAATAGGTCTCTTGTTTAACGAGTATGGGTTAAAAGAACTGCTTTGAATCTGTGATTGCATGTTTACATTGGATATCAAAGTCCTGAGGTCTCCTGAAGCGAGACCACTGCCTTCTTCCCCAAAAGACACTCTACTTTCGGATCGATGTATCCGTCCCTGTGAACCAACCGCAACAACCTCTTGATTTCCCTTATGAACCGCGTTCCATCTTCTGGGTCTTGGTTCATTTTCAGTTCTCCCCGCGATCTCTGCATGTTAAGCCTTTCTGTGGACCTGTTATTCCTCCAAGCAGAATGGATTGAGCGGCTCATCCTACCAACTGAGAACTATTTCAGGTCTTGGAGGTAATAGCAGTGTTACCTCATCATGGATAACTCTCGTAATGATTTGAGAGATTGCTGATCAATCGCGATCTAGTTGCATTTCGCTTCAGCTAGCCCTTCGATCCAGGGGCCGTAGAATATCGAATTCCAGTTCCGTGGCAACGGAGTTCTTCCTAAGCATAAAAGCTTGCTCCTGTATACTTGGTATCGAAGACGTGACCTCAAATGATCTAGAAACTTGTATGCCTTCTGTACTCTGAGCTGGCTTCGGCTCTCCGACGAACGAGGGGAGGATTTCGAGAGCTGGTGTTTGACCAGAAAGAGTTCTCTGATGCTGTGACTTGACCAGAGACCGAAGCCGGTTGAGGATAGCAAACTCGAGTTTCAGTTTTATGCTGTAGAGAGTGCTTTTGTACGTCGTCTCGATCGAGTATTCGTTGGCGTATTCCGTTCCCAACAGGGTGCAGTCCATGACGATCATCAAGATGTTGACGAGTATGAGATGAACCATGACGCTACGGGCCTCCTCTTTCTTGATGCTCCCTATCGATTGAAGCATCTTTCTAGCTTCCCAAATGTATAGAGCTGAGATTATGAACTCTTGCAATGAAAATGCTGTGAGCTGAATCTTTTCATAAATCGCGTATGGTGTTAAAAATGGTCGAGAGTTGGAGGAGTTGCAGCCATAGAAGAGGACCGTCGTAGGGACATGGAAGAGGAAAAAGTCGACGATGATCATGACCAACACCCACCGAATCCTTCTTTTCTCTGTGATCAGATGGAGTCGAGAGTAGAGAACCATGGATTGCCCGGTGACCATTGAGTACCAGCCAATGATCACAAGCGTTGCATTGACGTAGTCATTGCCGCAAAGCTGGAAGAACTTCAACAGAAACCCCGTAGCATGCAGAGGAATTCCCCAAGAGGCAATCAAAAGGCTCCAGAAATAAAGACCCGTTCGTCTTTTGAAGGTACTGAAGATCAAAACGTTGATCTCTAGCACATTGAACACTGCAATGGCGAAGAAGCCAGCAATCGTCATTGCAATCCCGAGGGACACATTCTCAATCTTCCCAGTGTATCCCTGACCAGAGTTACCATTGGCCATCCTCGGTTATCTGCTTTGTCCTCGACATAAGAAACGTCGAGTTTTGCTGAGTCGACAATCGTAAAGCGAGTCGAAGATATACGTATGCCTAGGGGACAGAGAAACGGCAATATCCACCGTGGAACATTGATTTGTTTAAGATGCTGTCAACAGTCGGTGAACCGTCGGTAGGGATGTACATAATCCACATGGAAATATCGCGGGGTCCAATGCGCATTCGAGGATCTCCATGCATGGCTGCTTAGTAGCCACGCCAAGCTCCTGCATGATGCGGACAAAGCAACAAGATAACCACTGTCTTGTTCTTTTCCCACATTAGGTAATATAGAATCGTATTGAAGCCCATATTATTAAATGTTGATTTAAAAATCGAACCAACAAGGCACGTGGCAGGCTGCCCAAGTCGGAGATAGATCCGTGCGAGAATCAGCACCTGATTGGCCTTGCTTAGTCTTGTATCCAGGAGGAAGATTGTATGTCTTGCGCAGCTACACTTCAAGGTCTGATTTGTGACATTCTGAGTCATTTCTTCGCGGACTGTTCTTGCGAAGCTGAGGCTTCAAATCCCAAGCTATACGGCATTGCCTCAGGTGTTCGAATGCAGTAAGATGAAAATGTCTCGGGAGGTAGAATTGAACTGGCAATCTTCTGTTTTGTTGAAATAACCGAAAATACCGGAAGGTCGATCGACCTGCGTTTGGAGAGAGTAACTCATATGTAGTCCCATCGAACAAATAGCGGGGGACCCGTAAACTGGATTACAAACTTCTCCAGATGAGCGAAACGCTTGATACAGTGGGACCACAACTCCCAGGAACTCTGATACATAGCAGCATTCTCTTCAACTTAAAACTCAATATGAGTGAAGTGTGATGGTTTGGGAGAGTGGGGATTTCAGGTCGGTAAGGAATTGACGAAATCCTGGATTTGGATGGAGAATCTTCTCGATAAATTTCAAGACTGGCATTTTCGACCATGCATTGTCTTCTTCAAAGTCCGAAGAACTTCTTTAGGGTTAATAGAGCTATATCTTGCTTTGTGGACATGGAGGAATGTCTCTTACTTCAACAGTACTCGCAAACTAGGAAACAAAAGTCTGATCGAAAAATTGCTTGTAATTCTCCGAGGATTGCGTAAAACAAGATCGTCTGGGATAATAGGCAGACAATACTTCCTTTTGCAGATAAGAGTGCTTTCTGAATGCTTTAAAAAGTGCGAGACCACGATGTTGTGTTGTATATTGGTGAGGAAACTCTGCAATGTTATCGATTATCCAGAACTGGAAGATAATATGACGCAGTTCTACAGGAAGAACTTGAAGCTGAATTGGCTTCTTATTTTCATGTCCTTCTGTTATCCGAACCAGAGATTATAGATTTTCCGAGTTATGCTAACTTCTGACACTTCTTTATGTTCTACAGCAACGACAATACTAAGGGCAAAATGGATAGGTCTCGAGGGTCTCTCTTAGTTACTCCCATGATTTACAAAGAAAGGGCGCCAAGGTTTTGCAAACTTTTAAGACTACCCAACCAGCACCGCCTCAGTCCCTGTACATGTACATACTCAGAAATGGGCGCCAAGAAATATTGCCTTGAACACCTCGTGGGCATCAGTCAAACATAGAATTTCCCCAAAATTCAGAGAATATGCGAGAAGAATAAAATCGTGAGTTAATCATAAGGTATGACCAGATATAAGGAACGTGGAGAACTACTTCGCAACCGGCACCTGCCCGTCGCCACCACGCCACGTGATTTATATGTAACCCTTCCTAAATACCGTCTCTACAACTGCTACCTAGTACCGAGTTTTTTGCACTACCGAGGACATAACTAAATTGAATCTTTGTGATTATTTGTACACGATCTAGCAAAAGATCCCAAAGAGGTGTATGATCGACTCGGCAATTTTCGGCTCCCCTATCCAGCTAAGCGAGTGAGACTCACGTACAACGATCGACACTGGCTCGTATCCCAAGACTCAGCCTTATGGCTCATACCGAATCATTTAGAACAGACTATTTCGGGAAATTAGGTACAAACCCAATGAGCGCAACAATAAGAACCAAACACAGCCTTAACTCGTGTAACACCATTACCGAGTCGTTGTGTTTCACCGTATACGAGTGAAATGTTACATCGATGTTGTGTCTCACGTAATTCCTATGTGCTGTTCTAGTATTCTCGAATTTGAAATGACGTCGAGCTCGTATTTGAACGATTATCATCACACGATCACAGATTCCGATGTTGGACAGTGAAGGCAGGAAACGGATATAAGTATACCACTCTCTCCTCTCGTTGGTTCATCTCGCATATCTCTAGAATAACTACACATACTTCAAAAATCCATACGTCTCATTAAAAATTAAAAATTAGAATTCATCATTATCCAACCTTCAAAATGCAACTCACCACCCCCCTCATCACAACCCTCCTCTCCCTAATCTCAACCACCACCGCCGCTGCCCTCCCCCAAACAACCGTAACCCCCGGCGCCACCACACCCTGGGACGTCTCGAACTTTGTCCTCGGCTGCTCGCCCGGCGGCTGCACCTACACCTTCGACATCAGCGGCCCCGCCACCGCGGACGTCGGGCCCACTTTCTCTACCTCTTGTTCCGGCAGCGACGAGCAGCAGAAGATGGTTCCCTGCTCCGATACAAATATAGAGTCCAATTTAGTGCCGACTCAGGATGTGGGGTTGGTGTTGCAAGTGAGTAGATTTGGTGATGGAGCAAATGGTGGGGATAATGGATATATGTATGGGAATGCGACGGCAGCTCCGGAGGGTGAGGGGGCTTTTGCGAGTTTTGTGGTGCCGGCAGAGTTTTATGGGGATATTGTTTATTAGTGATTAGGAGTAGGAGTGGAGTCTTGATGGTATGGAGAGGGAAGTGGGATAAAGTTGTTGGTTGCGACACAGACTTTGTATTTAAGTGATATTCTACTGCTTAAGGCAGGGCATACAAGAGCGTGCAATAATCCGACTCAAATTCTGACCTACTTTGTCAAGAAAGGCTTGAGCTAATTTTGTGCAGTTGCTTTAACACTTGTCTCAAAATCATCCTTTTGCTTCTGTGAAAGGCTGGACCACGTACGAAGAGGAACACGAGCCAGAATTCGTAGCATATCGCGCTGGACGGACAGCTTGGCCTGAGCCGCCATGTTATCTGCCATATCCCTTTTGATGCTCAGAAGAACCTCCTCCATTCCATGGCGATGGTCCCCTTCAATTCTTTGCAGAGGTTTTGACTGGGTGAGTACTCTTCCTTTCGTGGCCTGCCAGACAGCAGTTCCCTTCAGGTTCGCCATAGGGCCTTTCCATGTAACGCAGCTGGCTTTGCCGAGTTTGGCGTTGAGGACATGGACTGTCGTCACGGGTGGTGTCCTGAATTTAATTTTGTTATCCTCGTTGTCATCGTTTGCGTCGTCGTATCCAGGGTCGTTAAGATAATCGATCATTTGCTTCATGATAGCAATTTGTTCGCTTCTATGGTTGTAGAGGGGAAATTTGGCGACGACCCGTTGCAGTCTGGGGGAAAACCTTAGGAAGAGGTCGACAACATCGTTAACCACCACACTGGCGTCTTTGACGCCTTCTGCGTGTATCTCAAGTGTCTGCAGCCTGGTAGCTTTGGAGAGTCTGCTTCTCTGTGACATGATAAGCCGGAGGAATTCGTGGGGGATGTGAGCGAAGAGCACGGTCCAGGGGTACTGAAAGCATCTTGGGACCTCGCTGGGCAATATTCTGCCATCACTATGGTTGTGTCAGCTATTGACAAGAATGAGGGGGAAAGAATTAAGTGCTTAAGTGTAGACTATGACGTACAATAGCTCGATTTGTAGGTGCTGGATACATTGGATAGCTTTTGTTGCGACTCCGTCCCTGCTGGTAAGCAGCCTCCAGTTTCGAAGAGTGAGCTTGAAGTTAGTTTTCTCGTAGTATACCCACAAGGCCTCCTTGTAGAGGCCTCGACTACAAGCGAGACCAGCTAGCAAACCAGTCTTTTGCAAACGAAGTCGACCATCAGCGTTTACGTGTGATGGTGGAACGTAGTCGCAAAGGAGTGCTGCGTAGGTAGGTCGATGTCGCCGATTTGTGCTCTTGAACTCTTCGAGCGCATATTCGAATATCTTGAGCCGAATCTCTGGAGGAAAATTATATAGAGTAGGTTGCTCCATTGTGATAACTTGGAGGAAGATAGGCAATAGAAGACGAGAAGAGGATTGGTGGATTGGTTTTGCTAATTATGTGAGAAGATGTGAAAGGAGTTTGTAGTCGCCAAGAAATTTGAGGAGAAAGTTAACTTAAGATATAATAAACATGGCAGTTCATATTCGAATTGAAATATAAACAAACGCTGTATTATCAAAATTAGTCTCGCTGGAAGTACCACCGCTGTGCGGTAGCTCCCGCTCGTTACCACCGTATCTTTCAGAATCGAGGAAGTATCGCCATATCAAAAGGGTATCATCACCGCTCGCTATAAAAAATAAGACCGCAGAGGTCACTGCCCCTTCATTCGTCAAGTCCGTCCTATGCAATATCGATCTCCGGCTCCAATATCACACCACAAAATTCTCATAGCAGCTCCTCAACGGATTATCCTCTTTCCCTAAAAAGTACCCCCTCAAGTGTTCACTCCCAATGCTCAGCCTTCTCTCTATCCCACCATCACTAGGTTCGCACACACACTCCAACTCCAACCTTATCCTCTCCATCGGCATCTCGCCAGCAATCCGCTTCCCCCTCAAACTCGCTCTTTCCCCGCTCCTCCTCCCGACGATTATCTTCCCAGCCTCGAACTGTACACCCAATAACAGACACAAGTCGTCCACAATGGCCGCCCAGTCTGAAGACGAATGTATCAAGCGGGTATCCACCAAGCGGAGTTCTTCGAGCGATGATTGCCGGCTAAGGAAGGCGATGAGCGCTGAGCCGTCCATGGATAATCCTTTCAGGGCCATCTGCCTTAGTGAGGGAAACAAGCGTGGCGCCAGCCCAAAGATGCCTGCCGACAGGAGGAGACTGCCGATTCGAGCCAGTGCTGGGACGGGCTCGTGGACGGCAACCTCGAGGACCTGCAGGTTGGAACCAGAGGTTGAGATGAAGGCGCAGAGATTGTTCTTGAAGGTCGAGGGGCAGATGTCCGTGGTCGGTTGTGGATAAGGGGAGTGTGTTGTGATGCTGAGGTGTCGGAGATCTTGAAAGATTTCGAGCGAAGTGGTTAGGCATCTGTCGAAGAGCGTTGGTGATTGGTATAAGCCGTAACCTGTGCCGTAGTTGTCGTTCTCGTCGCGTGTCTTTGTCGGTTGTATGGATCTCGTTCCAGGTATGCAGTTCTGGAGGGAGATTCGGAAGTTTTGCGGTCTGCTGTGGACTGCTGACAGTGCTCGTAGAAGGATGAATAGGCTAAGTTGGTCGTCTTTTGCTCGCGCTTGGTTGACTTCTAAGGTATTGGCGAAGAGATCTGTGGTACTGATGTCCGGAGAAACCTTATGCGTCCTGTCTGTGATGACTATTTCTCGTAGATTTGGCAGGCGCGGGACACCATAGCACAGCAGGTCGTAGACACTGTAACACTGGTCGAAGGCATCTGGCGCCAGCTGAACGTCGGGAAGAACATTGTCCCCTTCTGCGGTGATCGTATGGTTCAGCCTGGTGTTGTAGACAATCTTGGAAATACCTCTGCGGAAGAGGTCGTCGGAGGAGATCCTCCGGTAGAAGCGAAGGCTTCGAGATGCAGAGGAAATGTCAAGAATCCAAAGTAGAAACTGAGATGAGCAACTACGAAAGCAGTGGCAAACAAGCCGCAAGCATTTGATATCCTCTAAAGGCACATGAGTGAAGATCATGAGCAGGATTTCATCAGGCAGAAACATGGACTGGGACGTCATTCTGACCAGGGTGGAAAATTTGATACAATGTATTCAGTAGCAATAGCAACAGAGCAGAGTCAATACGTTCCTTAAACTAGAATCGCAACCTTTGCTTTGTAGGATCGCATGCTCTCTTGTCCTGCGCCTTCAAATGATATAGTACCTATCCACCCACCCACCCACACACAGCGATTTAGGAGCATAATTGCTGCACTTTTGGCACACCCAAGTAAACATGCGGCACATCAGCTAGAATCCTATCAAAGTTAACAAACAAGGTTTAGTCCAGGTCCCGAGAAAATGGTGTGTCAGAGCAATCCGGCTGAGCCCAGGCATGAATAGGCCATCGGGCCCGCCTCCGATAGCTTCATCAGATAAGAAGGGGGAGTTCTCGATGCTCGCTACCCTGAAAGACGCCAGAAGGAGAACTGGTTTTGCCGATCCGATCTTTTAGCCGCTTTTTAGTGCCATGCTTGAATGGACTTAGCAAAGTATAACCCAATAGAGACCTGCAGATCATGACAGAAGCCGTAGCAAAAGCATTACCCCCCGCAAGGTGAGACCGTGATTAGTGGGCACCATTTCATGGCAAAGTAGCATGCACCCAAGGGGCTCGAGGGAACGATCCCCATAGACAGTCACAAGAGAACTGCATGGGTTCCCGCATCGACTGGCCCGGACAGAATTGAAGCCACGGAGATGCCTCCGCAATGCGGAGCGTGTCGCGCAATACGGACCTTAGTCCAGCCTTCGCTACTGCAATCTTCCCAAAGTTTAAATGGGGGTGTGGCCCCGTCCTCAGGTCTGAGCACTCGCAAAGAAACTGGCTGCATATGTTGCCAGTGTGCTGGCAAGGAGAAGAAGGATCTGGTCTAACGACACAACGCGCGAACCACCAAGCCCGCAAACGAACAGAAGGAGATGCGATCAGCATGCGGGAACACGACGCCACACTTCGACATCGCGATGTCGGAGCCAAAGTCTCTGCCGCTTTCAAACGCTCCGAGAGATATAGGTTAAGGCCGCTGGCGAATCTGAATCACTTGACATCGAGAGATTCGGAAGGACTCTGCTTTGAAGAGGGATCGAAAACTTATTAAGCGACGATGCCCCCCCCCCCCCCCCCCCCCCCTGGAAGACTACTTGATATCTGCACAATTTCCAAACGTGGACCAGAAGCGCTGGACGAAACTCTCCGTGCGTTGGAGCTAAGAAACAAGGCGACTCTGCTGATGGTTGCTGTCCTCGATTTTGAAGTCAAAATCCTTACATGCCTGGGAGAGAAACAGAGTGGCTATCGGCCGGCACTGTTAGCCAGCGCGGGCGGGCAAGCACACTTTTTCTGTAACAAGTTGCAGTAGCGTGGCGTGTTGTGGCAGGAAACTTCCTAAATTCTGGGATATTGCCGTTCGCCGGTTGGTACAGAGCTTGATCGTCGCTCATGATTTACATGCCAGCTGACGGGAAGACTCACATGAAGAGCAGTAGGGGTGCATAGGTGGTGTGTGTCACGGCAATTCATAAGCTTTGGGAAGTTGGGATATTATTGCAGGGACGTCTAATATATGAGTGAGGGAGGGGATCAAGTCCATATTTGATCTTTCGAGCCGTGCGCGGTACCTCAAACTTCCTTATCCTCTGAGCTTCTCTGCAAGCTCAGCTCGGTTGCGACAACGACTCTCCCCGTTGAAAGTGGAATCAGACCTTGAGCAACTCAATAAATCCATTATTTGAGGTACTTCAACCTAGTCCCCGTATTAAACACCTCCGTCCAACTCATGGGGTAATCTGATTTGGTCGTAACCGCCCAAGGGTGGGGAATAATAAGCTATAGTGCAATAGAGGTTCTTCTCTTAAGTTGCCCCATATTTCCATGATCTCAGGGACCTGTTGCAAGAGCCAGTCTTATTTATCTTTCATATTGCTCAAAGGCCCTCTTTTCCTGCCTGTGCATTGACTCCTAAACATCGTCCTCTGAATCCGGACTGTTCATATACATTGGCTAGAGTAGTGGAATACTGCATCAGTGTGGTACTCAAGCTCAACCACTACCTTCTGCCATCGAGACGTGTTGTTAGGTTGCTCAACGGTCTACTTGATGTTCGTCTCCCTGGAGTGACTGAAGAATGCGTTCCGATATGAACCAGAATTAACTTCGCCGTCAAGGACTCGTTTTTCTGTGCGGCTGTGGCTTCTTGAGCCCGGATTTCGTATTTTTGTTGGACCCCTGGTTTTGTTGGAACCCTGGAGAGCCATGGAATGGTTTGGTCTGGAATGGTAAGAGCTCTTGCATGTTGTGCAAAGGCAGAGATTTCCATCCCATATATAACTGCCTCTGTTGCTGAAAAGGTCTTACTTCTGTAAATTGCTGAGACCCTGGAGATTTGATGGCACTGCACGTCCATCCGTGTTAGAGACGTCGACTGTATTGATAGCTCTTTGTAATGTATGGTGATAGAAAGTCCTTAGACATCGGCATCGGTGTTGTCCGTGTACTGGACTCGTTGGCATTGTAGGTAGCCGTGACAGGTTCTGTGAGCGGGCCTTGCTCTTTTGATGTGCTGGTATTTTCCAGGCGCCAAGTATAATTAATGTCTGGAATGAGTAGCTCGCGGGCAGGTTCGTCGCCTGCTACTTTGCTTCGAGGGATCGAGAGTGGTGGAACTCAGACCCTCGCGGATTCAGAGGGTTTCCAGTCGCCAGAATTCTGGGAACTAGACCTCGATGTGCCAGTATCATTGTAGTGAGCGGAAGGACGTGGTGTTGAGACGTCCGGGGAATCTTGCATCGCAGCTCAGGTAGTGCTGTGAGGCCTTTGGTGAAGTTCTGGGAGTCTGGGGCCGCAAGATCACGAAGGTCTGTTGGGTTTCGAACTTGGCTGTCGGCTGCGAGGGCTGGGTATGTTCGCATGATGTGCTCCAGTCCGTTGCAGTACTCTGTGCGTTGTTTGTGGCCGTGGTCTGTATTGCTTGTGTCTACCCTTGCAGAGGCTTGCTACTTTTGTGTGAAAGCTATTGTGGTAGAGGAAAGCCCCTTCCTCATCTCAAACTTCTCCTCGAGCGCCGCTTCCTTTTGCGGCGGAAGTTTGCAAGCGTAGCTCCCAGCTGATCTACCATGATGCACTGATAGATGATGGTTGGAAGAATTCCCATGTTGCGCGCACGGTGTATGTGCGTCCTGTTTGATGCCCCGTAAAATCGCTGTCTATTACGAGGAGGCGCCAGTGTGGACCTTTAGCTCCTCCAGCTTCAGAAATCGAGCTTCATGCTCAACCACTGGAGACCAACTGCAAGTTCTCGACTGAGGTCGTGAATGGGGAAGTAGCAACGTGCTGCCACGAGCATCTCTGTACTGGGAAATGTCATTGAGATCCATCTGTTGGACGGGTTGATTCTCGCCGTGTGACATGCTTCCAAGTCCTTGAGCAATGCTTGCTCTTGCTGGATATGCTGCCTTTTGCAGCTCCTGACGGGGCCTTTGGAAGGAATTGGGGCATCGGTTTGCCTCCTTCGTGCCTGCTGCAATTGTCTGGAGATGTGGATATGACCAGTTTATCGGTCAATCTGTTGTGTTTGAGTATTTGCATTCGGCAAAAGTGTCCAGCGAAATCCGTTATGTGGAGACGATCGCCGATCTCTCGTGGTATCAACGGCTCATTTACGTTGCCAGTTCCTGTAGGTGACGTAGCTTTGCAGGTTTGGGGACAGGAGGACCATGCGTTGCATCAACTCTTCCTTCTTCGCTAGGATCAGCGGTCTCCCGCTTTGTAATGGGGTGAGGCGACCTTGCTTGGAGTCCGTCTCAATCTTTCCATTGCTGTACCATGTCTTTTGTGACATCTGGTCAAGGTGTTTTCTGAGACTGTTTGATTAGGACAACCTCAAATATGCTGCGAATACAGCCGTTGTCAATTGTTGCAGGTCTGCGCCGAGGCGTCAGTTACGGGGGCTCGATCATTGCTGGTCCGTTAGCAGTAAGAACTGGGGCGAGTTGAAGCGACCTGGGTTGGCGGAGGTGTGTATTGGTGACGAACAGTGATGTTGATTGTTTCGCTTCATCAGCACTGGCGAGCAGTATCCCAGTGTCTGGCTATCATCGCTGTGGCCTGATATTCGTGGGAGGTTTTTGTATGGGGCTTTTGCTGAAAGTGAACCTCTGCGCGGGACCAAGGTATGATGTATGCGGTGATGTGTGTAGCTGTCCTCCACGGCCGGGAGATAGGAAGCTGACTGTACGGTTTTGCTATCGCAATTGATGCACGCCATCTGGTGCGCTGCTCTCGTATTCTTCTGCAAATTCTGCGCTGTGGCTATTTGAGATCAAGTCTTGCTTATGTCTGCTCTGGTTCGGGAGTCCGTTCACCTGGTTCTCCGCCGTCTTGGTGTTTATTAGACTCTGCACCAAGCTTGCATGGTTCAACGAAGTCCTCGTGCCCTCACAATATGGTCCAACCATCTGCCTGTGCCATGGATGTGGGTTAGATCTTGCTTGCGATGATGCTTCCGAGTCTGCATTGAGTCTCGCCTCTATGTCCGCAAAGACTTGTTGATTTCGTCGACACGTGTCCGCGCTAACTGTAGTTGTTGGCGCAGGTCACGGTGAATAGGAAATTCGTTCAACGTATCTTCGAGATTACGATCTGTCGTAATGATACGCTCGAAGTCCCTTCATCATCCAGCGAATGCAATCGATGGAGCTGCCTTCGCCGGCAGCCTTAGCACATCTCAAGATCGCTAGTCCACATGGAGCTTGTGGGTCTCGTTGAAAGCATGTCGTTACCGTCTGTTCCTCCTGCGAGGAGATTATAGAGGAGGTTGAAATTGTGTTTCGTAATCTTGGTGCTCTGGGACAGTGTTAGAACTCAACAGCAAATTAGCTCCCCTCTCGCCGCTTGATTATACGATGCTCTTGCTAAGGGAAGGTGTTGTACCTTTTGTTGAGCAACACGTTGTTGTCGCATCGGATGCGGGCACGATACGCCTGCTGGATATTGTAGTATGCGATAAATTCCTGCTCTGTACAGGACTCTGCTTTGTTGTTCCCAAGACTGGACCTTCATCTTCGCCATTTGACTGTAGACTATGTAGGGCTTATGATTCTGGTGGTGTCGACAATATTGTCTCTGGAGGGCTTGAATATGCTCTTCCCGATCCATTCCTCAGCCATCATGGCCCAGCCGAACAACTGGAGCAGGTGCAGGTAAGCTGTTGCGGATTTGTATATGGACGTCTCGAATATGCTCTTGCGTGCCTTCTCCGATTCTCGTCTGCCAAGCCCAACTGCACGCAGGTGAGAGATCTGGAGTGGCAGCGGCCGGGAGGAGCTGCTCCCAACATCAGATATGGAGCTACTCGCTGCGTTTTGTCTTGTGCACTCGCTACAGTAGCTTTGTTCTGAAGCGATTGTATGTCAGTCAGGCTGATTCCTCGCTCGTTCGTCTGGTCGGTGAGGGCGCTTCTTCTCGTTGACGAACTCTGGTGTTTGGGTCAAAGTAGCCGGTCAGGTTGTTGACAATCAGGTAGTCGTCAGAAAGCTTCACCAGGTTGTCCTTTGCAATGAAGCGAGGTAGTTTTGTTCCACCAATGGTTTCTTGGGGATAGTGAAATGTTTCCCCTGGTTTGATGATTTGTGGATGGATGCTTGAAAGCAGTATGCTTATGATATGATTGTGAAGGAAGAGATGTATTGAGAGAATGTTGAGGTGTTTTTGATGTTGAAGTTGTAATTTGAATATATAATGTTGAGATGGGATGAAAAGGAATTTTTGCTGCCTGCAGCGGCGGCTGGAGAGATGAAAAGGAAGGAGGAAGGAGCTGATTTTATAGATATTCTCAATCTGGTATCGTCCACTTGGAGATACAAAGATGAGGCACAGACCGTAGAGACTGAAGATGATGGATGGTGAAAACACCGACAATGCGGACTTGCCGCGTGCTTGCCACATGTAAAAAGTACTTGACCGCAGGCACAATCATCCGTCGGCCAGCCTTACAGCCGAGGAGAAGCAATGTGAAGCTTGCTTCGGATCCACTCCCGGTAGGCCTCCACAGACAATCAAGTGATCCGGTGCAGTTCGGTACATTGACTCGGGATGCTGCCTCGATGTTCGAATAAAGTTGGGACATTTTGCTTCCTACCTGCTATGTTTGACCCAACACAAACTCCCAACGCCGGTAATGTACACATATTGACACAATCATAAGCTTCCACCCGGTATAGGTTTTATCCCCGCATCCCGTATCTCCTTCTTCCTCGCCTCGATCTCCTCACTCAGCCTGACTTGCTCCAGAATCTTTCCATCTCTCGACTGCTTCTCTGCTATCGCTGCGGCTTCCCATACTATCCAGCAATCAGCTTGTATCTCCAAACTCGGACGACGGTGCAAACATACTCGGTTTATCTGATTTCGAATATTCCTTCAGTTTGCCGACGAAATCATCGAAGTCCTGTTGCCTTCCAACCCGATTTGCCAAGCTCCGCTTCTGCAGGTCGGGATTGTACTTCAAGAAAAGCTCTTCTTCAGTCGGCGATACCCAGATGATGAGGGCAGGGCCGCCGATGCAGCAGATGGCGCCACTGGGAGGGGTCAGTATCATGCTTCCCGGGATCGGGAGTAGAGCTCACGCTGCCGCCATCTTGCCGTACAATCGCCAGTTTATCGCCTTGGGAGGCATCTTGTTGCTGTGGCGGAGGAAGAGCAAGCTCGAAATGGCGTGAAGCCGAGGCTGTGGGCAGCAATGGCAAGAATCTTGATCGAGTCTCAGCTTGTCAAGGATCGCCTTCTGTTCAATGATTCTATTCAATACGGACGTCGTTAGGGCATTTGGCGAAAAGATTCGTGGCGGTGCAGGTGTGGCGTCACGAGGTCCCCCTTTACCAATGAAGCAAGCGGGGATCTACGTGTTCCAGAGTTGAGCCTTCAAAACGAGGGCTCCAAAGCCGGCGTTTGCTTAGGCTCTGCCGGTTCCATGATCCATCTGATCATGGCCTGTCGTTTGCTAAAAATATGATCTTCCTTCATAGGCGATCGAGCAGCGGCTGACACGCAATGACGAAGCTCAAAGAGCATGAATGGAAAGAGACATTAGGAAGCGCTTATCAGTCACGGTCACGCGGTTTCCCCATTGTCAGATCTTGGAACTCGTTTTACACTGCTGCAGCCTGCCGTCTTGTTTCTCAATGTCTAGCAGTGCGCTGGGGAAGAGAGGGAGTGAGTTCGGCTGCACCTCGAACTTCCTTGCCTGCAGCACCAGCTGAGCCTCCTTCACTGCCCGGCATCCCCAGTCTCACAACTCTCTGTGACGATGATATTGGCGGGATATCTGAAGTTAGACTTTGGCTCTGACTTTCTACTGGAGAGGTGAGGAAGAGGACGTCCGTGGTAGTGTCGCGCACAGCCTTTGCACTTGCTTTTGACCTTCTCTAGCCTGGGTGCTGTCTCCCAGAAATAAACCGACCCACATATCGATCTGGCGACCAATCACCACTTCGTTGTTCCTGACTTTATTCGGAACCCCTGTATGATTCGAGACGTGTGAATGAGAGCAGTAAAGGAAACAGGACCAGATCTCCGAAATATCTTCAATGCCTCTGGCCCAGAAATTTTGAAATAAAATTATTTCTCCATGCTGCGGTCCAAGCGGCCATTCAGAAGCTACAAGCAATGACACTTCTTGCTTTCGCACTGTTTGGAGTTTCCGCGATCCTCTGAATCCTTCTGGTCAGCTGCGGACCTCCTGCTCAGCCAACGGCTTTTCTCGCCTGTCCAAACTCGACGCCCTACCGTGCCCCCACTCGCATTATTGCCCACCTACACCCCAACACCGCCCAGACACTCCTTAGCACCAAACATCGCTCTCTCTTCTTCTTGCAGAGCCTCTGTCTTCTTTGACACCAGATCACCAGTGTTCTTTCAAGCTCGTAGCCTCGTCGTTATCGTGATCAGCCCCTTTCGAAGCGTTTGAGATCCGTCAGCCAGGAGGCGGACCCTAGACAAGACGAACGGATCTCGCAATTTCACCAAAAGCACACAGTCCTTGCGCACTCCCTGTACATGGCTTGCTTCCCCCGGCGGATGAGGATAGAAGCAAACTCTCATAGATAACGCGGCGCCGCAAACGACCTTGGCCTTGTCGCATCTCAGCGCTGCTTGCGACCAACTCCCGATCCAACATCATCATGGCATACGATCAGGGCTACTATCAACAGCCGGCGCAGCGACCATACAACGGAAGAGCGGCGCAAAGACCGGGCCCTCCACAAGGTTACGCGCAACCACCGCCTCAACAGTACCCCCCACAGCAGTATGATCAATATCCCCAGCAAGATGGGTATGGATATGATGACTACAATGGCGGTTACGCGCAGGATTATGATGGTGGATACCAAGACATGAATGGTGGCGGGAGAGGAAACGGATATCCACCGCCAAATCAGAACTACCCACCACAACAAGAATATTATGGCAATGACAGAGGTGGTGGAGGAGGTGGAATGCCGCCCCGTGCAGGCGGTAGAGGAGGACCAATGCAGAGACCACCAACAGCAGATTCAGCTCGAGGAGGATATGATGCAAGAGGGGGCGGGCAAGGTAGAGGATATCCCCCAAATGGTGGGCCTGTTGGAAGAGGAGGACGCCCTGCGCCGTTAGATCGAGCTGCTACCTCTGACCCTGGCAGTAAGTACAGATAAAAGTATTGCATGACTAGACGCTGACGGTGAAATAGCGAGAGTCCCGCGAAAACCTCTGAAAACTCCCCCAATGTCCCCTGATCAAACTGCGTGGGACAACCCTTTTCCTACCTTCCCAGGCGTGAAGAAGAAGACATCTGTGTCAGAAGAGAAAGATATACTGCAGAAGATGGCTAACATGGAAGTTGGAAGTCAACCGCAAGGCAAAGGTCCTAGCAGGAATCCCAGTGGAGGGCGGGCTACTACCACAGACGACTATGGGCGTCCTTCGATGGAGGGTCAGAGACGAGGGCCACCACCTGAAGGTTATGGACGACCATCAGGCGAAGCACCCAGAAATATGCCAATAAGAGGGCCACCTCAACAAGGCTATCCAGCACCACGCCAAGGTCCCTCCCAAGGTCCCTCGAATTCGGGTTATGCGCCTCGGCAAAATACCTACGGTCCTGGAGGTCCTGGATATGATGATCAAGGAGGATATGCCCCAGGTCCCACATCTCCCATCCGAGACAATTTTGGCCCCCCTTCCCGAAGTATGACTATGCCGAATGAAGCGCCTATGCCAATGGGTCGCCAGCCACCTATGCAAGGCCCTATGGATGGACCTGGTCCAAGTGCTCCATACAATGGACCAGTTGGGCGTGGAATGCCTCCAAGGCCTTCAACTGCTTCTGGTAATCGCCCTTCGCCAAGGGGATACCCTAATCAAGGACCAGCCCCAGCCCCAGCCCCAGTCGATCCGTACTCAAATGGCAATAGCCAAGGCTACGGTACTCATCGCCAAAACGAGAGTGTCAGTGATTTCTACGATTCATACTATGACCAGCCCCAGCAAAGACCGCAATCGGCCGGATCTGAAATGCCAAATTTTGGTGCTGCTCCAACAAATCCTGAAAGTCTACGGCGAGGAGCATCAATCGAGGAGCATATCAGACCAGGGCAAAATTCATACGGACAGGCCAAGCCTATGGAATTCCAACCTGACGCCCGCGGCCAAGCTCAACCCCAAGCAGCCGTGTTTGAAATGGCAGGGGCTCCGAATGGGGGCGGCTATGCACCACAAAGTTATCAGAATGATGGCTATGGGGGCCAATACAACCAAGGTCCACCAAATCAACGTGGTCCGCCGCCTCCTCAGCAAGGATATGACGATCAACAGAATGGTTTTGCACCACCACCACGAGGTGCATCAGCAAACCCAAGGGCAGGCCCCGGCTTTGCTGGTCTCCCTAATGGTCCAAAGCCAGGTTTTAATGGCCTTCCCAACGGTCCTTCTCCAGGCATCACAAGAGCTGGCACAATGCCCATCCAATCCTCGCCTGGGGTTGAAGGAGGCCTTCCTTCTCATCCTCCGCCTGTTCGCGCTGGCCTAATACCTAATTCTGTTGCTGCCCAGGCAAGCAACAAGCCAATGCCCGTCCGTAATTACAATAATGTCTCGCCTGGTCAACAAGCTCCACCTCCTCAATCTGCGGCAGCACAAGAGCCCCCACCACCTCCACCTGTCACTGTCGAGGAAATCGAAAAGTTGCGGGATTCTGTAAAGATTAATCCCAATAATCAGGAAGAGCAGATGCTTCTCGCCAAGAAATTGGTCGAGGCATCAGAGATTCTTGTACCCAAAATTCCCGATCAGCGAGCTCGGGGTAAGGCCCGAGAAAGATATGTCATGGATGCTTTCAAGTTGCTCAAGAAGCTCGTGCAGTCACAGAATGTGGAAGCTATGTTCTACCTGGCGGACTGTTATGGTCGTGGTGCGTTAGGTCTCGAGACGGACAACAAGGAAGCCTTTTCTCTGTACCAATCTGCAGCCAAAGCAGGACATGCAGCAGCTGCTTACCGAACTGCTGTATGCTGCGAGCTAGGCCAAGAAGAAGGCGGCGGTACTCGCAAGGACCCTCTGAAAGCCATTCAATGGTACAAGCGCGCAGCGATGTTGGGTGATACACCGGCGATGTACAAGATGGGCATGATCCAACTGAAGGGACTGCTGGGCCAGCCAAAGAATCCTCGTGAAGCAGTCGGATGGCTCAAACGAGCAGCCGAGCGAGCAGACGCTGAGAATCCTCACGCTTTGCACGAACTTGGACTCTTATACGAGCAACCGCAAGGAAGCGACAACTCAGTCGTCCGAGACGAGGCATATTCATTCTCCCTCTTCAACCAAGCCGCTGACTTAGGCTACAAGTTCTCGCAATTCAGACTAGGATGTGCCTTCGAGTATGGACTTTTCGGTTGCACAATCGACCCCAGGCAAAGTATCATGTGGTATTCGCGTGCCGCAGCACAGGAGGAACATCAATCCGAGCTTGCGCTCTCTGGATGGTATCTCACCGGCTCTGAAGGTGTCCTACAGCAAAGCGATACGGAAGCGTATCTCTGGGCACGGAAAGCTGCGATGGCGGGACTGGCAAAGGCTGAGTATGCGATGGGATACTTTACTGAAGTAGGGATCGGCGCACCTGCGAACCTCGAGGATGCCAAGAGATGGTACTGGAGAGCAGCCGGTACGACTTCCCTCCCCCTTCTCCGTCTGAGAATTTACTAACGTAATTCCACAACAGCACAAAACTTCCCCAAAGCCAAAGAGCGGCTCGAGGACCTCAAGAAAGGCGGCTCGAAAGCCGGTCTGAAATCACGGGAGCGCATCTCGCGCTCCAAGGTGGGCAAGCAGAACGAGGGTGAGTGTGCCGTTATGTGATCCCCTTGAAACCTCAAACACGAGCATCCTGTTGATGTCTTTGCGTTGCGCAAGGGGGTTTCCTATTCAAGTGATGAAATGAGATGAGATGATTTTTCTGGGAGGGGTCGGGCTGGACCTGGATTGATGATTCTATCGATGGGTGGCTATTTGGTACTTGGAATGGAATGGAGATATGAAATCTCGAGATCGCGGATTCTGCAATGTGGCAGAGCGAAATGGCTTGGATGAATCGGCGTTTGGGTGGATAATTGCTTGCTTCCTTGTCTTTTCATGTTTCTAAGAGATAAGTTGGGATGAGATGAGATGAGATAAGAGGCGTGCATTTCTGCCAGGCGAGATTTTTCAGATGATGAGACGAGGTGAGGGGATTTGGTGGTTATTCGTGTATGTGTGTGTTATTGTATAGTAAGAATACGAGTTCTGATATGGCACGAGTCAGGGATAGGATAGGAATATGATGGGGTGGATTTTTAGATTCTATGGAACTTTGGGGGGTGCGCAATGAGAAGCGCGTTGATCTACTGGTCTGTTCTTTTAAGTGATGAACGATGAATATCTGTGATGATTCCGAGACTCAATTTGTTCGATTTGATTGGACTTATTGTACAATGCACATCTGTATGTGTATGTCTTTGATCTTAGAGACCACCCAGATTTCAAGGAAACTGCGAGAAGCAAAGCGTGGTATTGCAAAGGTCCGCTGTGTGCATCGTCATCTCTCATTCCGTTCCCTCCCCATCCCTTTCCCGCTCCACTTTCACCACTTCAAAATCCCAATCTTTCCCGCCGCCAAAGCCAACTCAGAAAGAAATATGGGAAAGCGGGGTCGGTGAGACATCTAGGACTTAGCAACCGCAACAACATCCTCCTTCAATCCCGTCGCGCTCTCAACCGCGCCATCCTTCGCAGCCTCGATTTGCTCGCCCGCCGTCAGCTTCTTCTGCGACGCGTTGTACATCGCGATGCGCGAGACTTGCACTATGCCCACTAGGCCGAGGAAGAAGTTTACTGATGCGAGCCTGTTCTACTATCAGCTTTGAAATTTCTTGTGAAGTGGGGTATTTTGGGGAAGGAGAAGGCAAGGAAAGGCGGAGAGGGGGGGAGAGGGTACGTACATGATATTTCTAGGCTTGATGATCAAGCACCATCGGGTCCAGATCAGGCCTGTGCAGGTCAGGGCCACGTTTTGTGTGAGGGAGAGCTTCTCCGCCGGGCGGTAGAAGTCAGAGATGCCGGCGAGGACGAGGCACCACTGTTGTGATTATCAGTCAGCAAGTATTCTCTAAAATGGGGAAGGTCTTGTTTGTGAGTGGTTCGAAATAAGTTGTCGAGAACGGAGGTATGCTCTGTGTAAAGAACCGATGTCGGGAGTGAAGAAGAGGGGAAGGAAGAATTGTACCTTCATAATCGGAGCCCTGAAATCACAATCAAATTAGCATCACCTCTTGCACTCCCATACTCTCAAATTCGTCCTCCCAATTGCCTCGAGGGTGTGAACTCACCAGAAATGCACAGTCTTGATTCCAATCGGACTATCCCACAATCTGCGAGCCCAGCTCTGGCTGCCCGCGGGCGCAGCAGTGCTCTGCCATCTCCTGCTCTGCTGCTGGAAGCGCGCTCTCGTCGACCGGAAGGCCTGCGCCTGCGACTGTTGGGTGAAGAAGTGGGATTGGGCGCGGAAGGCAGGGCGCGCGGCGCGGAGGATGGTGCTTGGTGCGGGCATGGTGACTCTTTTGCTGATCAATTAAGCTTCGATCCTCTCTTCTCGTGAAATTGTTCAATTGACGTCTGTCCGTGAGATTAAGAGTGGAGAGTGGAGAGAGGTCGAGAAGGAAGGAAAGGTCGAAGTGTGTGGGAGGGAGGAGGTGAGGTCTTGGGTAAATACTGGGTAAGGTGCAATTGGTGTTGTTGAATCCAAGATTGTTGAAGCGGGATCGGCGTTAAGGTTATGCACGCTCCGAGATGCGCATAACTTTAGCGCCACTTATGCAGCCGAGTTTTGTGCAAGGAGCTTTCCATTTGACGACAGCTCGGGAACATCACCACATCGCGAAGATTGCAATTGAAGCGCAACGCAACGACAGAGCGAAGATGTCGGGCAAATATGCGTTCTCGCAGACGTTGAAGGAGGTGCGGTTTCTGTTTTGTCAGACGGCGGAGCATAGTGGACCTACGAGGTGAGTTCAGAGCTGCTTGTGTATGGCGACAGGGGCTTGCCTTGGGATTGAGGGATTGGGGCAGGAAAGGAAGAGAATAGGAGAAGAAGAGATGAAAGAGACCTAGGGAGGATTGATCGAGAGAGGGGCACGGCTAATGCAGAGAGCAGATCGTTCCTTGCGCGCGCATACCCAACGATGAAGAAGAACAACCCACATACACCGATCATGCTCCGCGAAGCTGCTGGTACACAACCGAGGGTCTATGCAAGATATGGTCAGTACTTAGTCCAATAATGGAAATTAGAAGCAAAAGAGGCTTGTCAGGAAAGGACGGCTAGCTGACAGGTTATATAGAGTTCGGGAAGGAGAAGAGCGAGTCGTTAGCAGGTATGTACAAGAAGAGGGCGGAGAAATAAGAAATGAGGGCTAATGAATTCTAGGTCTGTCAGATAAGGAGATCGAGGATAAAGTCACAGGGCTCGTAAAGACGGGAATATGAGCTGCAAGCGGTAAAGAACACTATGTCGTACATATTGTTTGGAGGAAATAGAAAAGCCTCAAATATGTTCGTGGGAGATCTTGAAGGTGTGGCAACAAGCTCTCCAATCCTCCGCAGACTCGTAGTTAGAGGCTGGAAACCCGCGAGTGCTGCGAAATCAACCCAACCATAGATCCATGCATAGCTTGCCGCCACAGTTCTGCCTCATATGTTCATGGGAGATCTTGAAGATGTAGTATCAAGCTCTCCAATCTTCCACCGACTCGTAGTTCGAGGCTGAAAATCTGCGTGTGCTGCAATATTGATTGATGAAATAGAAAAAGCCTCAAAAATATGTTGCTGGGAGATTTTGAAGTTGTAGTATCAAGCTCTCCAAGCTTCCGCAGACTCGTAGTTCGAGGCTAGAAACCCACGAGTGCTGCGAAAGCAATCCAATCATACCTCCAGCCCCAGCTTGCCGCCACAATTCTGTCCCCTCGTAATCATTGATTCATGGGAGGCTAGCACCTTCGACATAGGCCGGAACGATGTCAATCTTGCTAGCAATTCCTTTCATCTCGTTGAGAATTTGCTCCCGCATTTTCTTTAGATGTTCGGTACCTTGTTTGGAGGCCTTCCATTGTTGTGAGTTTTCAATGCCAAGTCTGGCCAACTCTCCTTCCGGTATCGTCAGATAAACTTCGTTTTCGCCGATGTCCAAGTTCTGCAAGCGGCAACATTCAAGAGGGACGAAACGTTCGAGGCTCTTGAATTGCGACAAGACGTACTCCAGATTTTCTGGGAAGTCATTGGTGTAGATATAGTTGAGCGTTGCCAGTAATTTGACCTTCGCGAACATGGCAATGTGTTCCGGATACATTGGTTGCCATTGGGGAATCCATGGAAGTGGCTCGTAGCTGAAGGGCGCTTTCTTAAAGCTATCGTCGGAACTGAAGAGCACAAGCACATCGTGGTTTCCGTCCAACCGAATCTTCTTTCCGCCTTCAGATTCCAGGCATGTAGTGTACACCCTCAGTATCGTCTCTCTTGCAACCGTGCAAGTGTGAAGTAGAGCTGGAACTGGCATATTTGTGCTGAATAGAACCATACCCATGATGACCTGGACCAGGACGCGGACGAGACGAGGAGGAGGTATGGCATGCTTCCAGACGATAATCTGCAGCTCAGTCGGCAGCTTTGGGAAGAAGGTGAACTCTCCAGAGGGCTCTTTTTCCTTGATATCTGGCATCTTGGAAGGTTGTAAAGATGGGTTGCAGAGATATTGTTGATTGCAAAGTCGAGGTTGTACCAGGATGTCTGGAACAATGGGGTGACCGAAGTGTGTCACCCTCTAGAACCGTGTTGTTCGTTTTTCGCTGATATTAACTGCAAAGGTGAATTTGTTTTCGCTGATGTATTGAATTCGCTGATGTTAACTGCAAAGGTGAAGTGGTTTTCGCTGATGTATTGAATTCGCCGATGTTCGTTTTCCGCTAATCTTGACTGCAAAGGTAATGTTGTTGCTTTGTGTTCGCTGATATTCATTTTTCGCTGATATTGAATACAAAGGTGATGTTATTGCTTTTGTATTCGCTGATGTATTGTCTTAGCTGATATTTGCTTTCTGCTGATGTTCGTTTTCAGCTGATATCGAGTGCAAAGGAAGTGTTAATTGCAAAAGCAATGTCAAGTACAAAGGCAAGGTTGTACGAGGATATTGGGGACAATGGGGTGACTGAAGTATATCACCCTGCCTAACATGCTCAAACTTTTTAGAATAGTGTTAATAGCAGTTTGCCCTTGCTCAAAGATTAGTCCTTCCTACTATAAGTTCTAAAATATTACCTAGCCTTATTAGCTCAATTTTCTAAATCATAGAGTGTTCCAAGAATCCCAGAACATTCAGATTCTCAATAGCTACTCTTATAGTAATCGTAATGTCCTAGTATGGCAGCACCTTATAACGAAAGGGTCATAACCCCCCCTAGGACGAAATCGCGAATACTAAATCACGAATACTAAATCACGAATGCCAAATCACGAATACTAAATCGTATTTACTAAATCCTAAATCCTAAGTGGTATTATTTTCTATACTCCTCTAATAGAATATACCTAAGACTAAGCTAAGCTCCTTACTTAGTCTTATCTCTTTCCCCTCCTCCCCTCCTAGTAAGGAGGGGAGAGGAGGAGGGGAGAGGGGAAGGGGAGAGAAGGAGGGGAAGGGAAAGGGGTAAAACCCGGGTGTTTTAGCTCGTGGGTAAGGTAAGTTAAAAATATAAGCACTAGTAAAATTTTCCTAAGATCTCACCTCCTTCCTCTTCCCTTTTTCCTCCTCCCTCCTTCCTCTCCCCCCTTCCTCTCCCCCCTTCCTCTCCCCCTTTCCTACCCCTCTCTCCCTACCTAGAGTTAAGTATTCTTTCCATTTACTAGGTTAAGTACGCGAGCGATTAGGAGAAGAAGGTAAGAGGAGCGGAGAAGAGAGACGTAGAAGAGGGAGAGTAAAGGGTATAAGGGGAGAAGGAAATAGGAACTAAAGATATTATAGCCTGTTAGTGAAATTCTATAATAATAATTAATTTAGGATTTGGGATTTGCGATTTGGGATTTATGATTTAGTATTCGTGATTTAGTATTCGTGATTTCGTCCTAGGGGGGGTTATGACCCTTTCATTATTGTATAGTGCTGTACTAGGACGTTTAGAACATTTATATCCAGGTGCTTATATTTAGAATATTATCGCCGAGCTGCTATACTAATCAATAGCACTAGCTCTTACTATAAGGCAATAAAGCTATATACTCGAGTAAATCAGCTATAGTTTTCATAGAACTAAACAAATAGAGTATTGCCTAGAGCTAGTCAGTAATTTTGCTGAGTAGTTCTTTGCTCGTACCTTGTACATCTATTGTGAGTTTGCTTGCTTGCAATATGTTTCCGTTTTTAACTCCAACCTCCAATTTGATCATACCAGTGCCAATAGACAAGGCCTATTGTCGATCGGCTAACCCCTAGAGAGTTTGCCGGCTGCCGAACCTGCAACATCCCGGATAATGAACTAGTGGCATCCCGGACAATGGATCTGTAACGTCTCGGGTGTACCTGTAACCTCCCGGGTGAGCCGGTAACATCCTGGGTGAAGCGGTAGCATCCCAGGTGAGCCGATGAATTCCCAGGTGATGAATGGGTGGCACCCAGGATGATGACCAGGTAAACGTCCGGATAATTCACCCTGTAACCGGTAACCGGTAACTGGTAACCAATAGGATAATTCATCTGGCGGAAGAAGAATATTCAAGATCAAGCTTTGCATTCCAGATAGCAGCACTCTTTGGAAATTAGCCTTGCCTGCCAAAAGCTCTTTTTATTCCACAACTGGCTGTTCCTGAATGTTCTGCCGTGGTTGTGTACAATTAATAATCTGGTGTTGTTGCAAAATTTGTTATTGTGAGACGATCAATTCGAGGTATCAGCGAAGGGGTTAAACGCTTGGCCCTGAGTTTTATAAGTAAATGAATTAGCAAATTCTGCAACTCGGAAAATTAGATCCAAGCTGAACAAACGAGCTTCAACCTATTTCTCCTCCTACCACCTTGCACCAACTTCGAGACCAACTTCCTGCAACTCTTCTGGAGATCATTATGTTCGATCAAAAGCAAGCATGAAGGCAAAATTCATTGTTCTCGCTTATCCTTGTACAACAAGATGTCAAAAGATCAAGACGACAACAATATGCGGTCCACTACTGAGCGTGACGACAGCCATCCGTCCAGCATTTCAAATCCTAATACCCTCGAATTTACCATCTTTCCTGAGCTTCCAGCTGAGCTCCAGCTGAAAATATAGGAGTATGCAATTCCCGACCCACGAATCATCAAGCTAAAGACCCATGCTCCCCGTTGGTTGATGGAAAAGCGCGAAATTTACCCCGACGATTACGATTGGGCAGCCGATCAAGCAGCAGCTTTGAGAGACTTGGAGTTCAGTACCGACACGAAGGCTTGTGGTCTGTTCGGTGACTGCACTGCTTCGAGAGAGATCATTCTGGGTGTTTACCAAAGTGTCGTAGATAGCAAAGGAGGCAAGAAGATTCGATTTGAGGGAGACAATGATACTATTCTGCTGTGCACAGGAAAGAGTTGTCAATTGGTTCAGTCACTGTTCGGAGAAATCGGAAATGCTGTACGACGATGCCGAGACTACACCAGTGTCTTTTCTGGCATCAAGAGATTGGTATGGACACAAAGGGAATATTTCGCTCTCTTCCGCAGCTCTTGGTTGATTGCTCAATTTCCGTCGCGCAAGGGGTTCATTCTCATAATTCAGAGCCCCCAGTCTCTCCAAGGCACGGATGAGACTCACTGGGAAACCTATCAAAAGCAAGTGGCGTATCTAGAAGTTCGAACTCTTCTCACCCTTGAGGATCTGTTCTCATCTAAGATCAGCACAGCAAAAGACTGGGTTCGTTACTTAAAGGTTGAGAATAAGAATTGCAGAACCATTTAGGAGGATTTGAAAAAAGGATACGCTGCATTGCAATTGACTGGACGCGAGCTACCAAAGTCACATTTGCCAATCTTCTTTGAGAGGAGCCGTGTAAAGAACCAGTGCACACGGAGCAGGGCGGACAACAATTCAAGGGAGGCAAGTTCCGAGAGCTATTCGATCGTGACTTCGGCGGATATGTAGTTGCAGCATAAGGCAAGAGACTGTTCCGCTGGAAAACGTTACAAAAAAGGGAAAATATGGCTGAAGTAGCAGAGTATTTCTCGGGAATTCCAATTGTTGTATGTCAGGAACAGAGAGAGGGATCAGTTCCGAAATCCAGGTAGCCAATTTGGATTAGCATCAGCCAAAAGATATCAACAAGCCGCGTGTGTTTGTCTCTTAATGCTCAACTACACGGATTTTCAACTATTTCCCTCTTGATTTACATTTCTTAGCAGATATACATTTTCATGACAGAGAACTATCAGTATAATTTACCATTTTGTGGAGAAGAAGTAGCAAAGCTATGCTAAATTCAGTTAGCTCTGACCAGTAGTCAGCATGCACTTTCTCTTCTCTTTCTGCAACACGAGATCTGAAAGTTTCCAGATGACCGTGACATATGTGAAGGCAACCGCGCTCCAGGTCAAGGCCTCGAATTGCTGCGTCCAATTTCTGTAATCATTGTCCGTACGCTCGACCTGTATTATGGTCGATGTAATCAGCGCCGAAGAAATAGTTAGAAATATTGCTGCACCCTTTGGAGAATCAGTAAACTTCTTTCTTACACACGTTGTTTACTACGCCGTGAGCAGCAAGAAGCGCATACTGAGATTTGATTTGTGGCATGCTGCCTAATTTATACGCATGAGACGAAGAGAGAGATGGATGGGCAAGCCTAAGGTAAGTACTTCGTAGGGAAAGCTGCTTTGGCTAGGATTAAGCGAGTCTTGGGCAAATTTAGCCATGGCCTATGATGTTATAAACCTTTGTTCCAAAATCACATAACCCGGGCATGTGATCACACTAGCTAGCCTAGCCCACTCCACATCTCCAATCGATTACATCTTAACTGTTTCGAATCCTTTTTTTTGCAACAGTTTCAAGTCCATAATATACTACCCTTACTTCGGGATGGATCACACCAAGAAACTATTCGCCCTCTTTCAACAAAAAACGAAATTGTTCTTTCGATATCTCGCTGTCCAGAGAGCGGATGCGCTAGAAAACTCCCACTTGGCCAAGCTCCCAACAGAGCTACTGCAGCAGGTTGCGAACGATCTCCCTCTCGCATCAGCCGTATCATTTTCGTTGTCTTGTCGATACATTCATCTCTTGATCGGAACTCAGTACCTCGAGAGCCTAGCGACCGCAGATCACGAAAAACTGGTGTTCTTGAAACTTATAGAACATGATCTTCAGAACCAAATTGTTTGCAACTCTTGCAGAAAACTTCATAGAATGCAAGATGCCAGGAAATACACCCATATCCGGGCTTTGCTAGTAGTAGAGCCGGATTGCATCATCGACGATAGAATGGCAATGGTTACATCGTTTATCCACGACACTTTCAGCACTACTATTTTCAAGATGGCGATGAAACACCACCACCACTTTGGTGACGATTCTCAAAGCCGCCGGCTCTTGAATCTTCTATCAGAAAAACTTCACTCAGACGCCTGGGGTGCCTTTGTCCGAAAACAAAAAGTAGAATGTCGAATAAAGAATGGTTCTCTATTCACAAGCAAACGCACAGCTTTTCATGGCACGTGTACAGATGTCGAGCGACGCTCAATACGTGTCTCCATATGCGGGCATCTTGAATTCAAATCAATAGGGCGGCCTGCCGGTCTCTGCGTCATAACATCGTATCCTCTCTTATCTGAAGAGAAGTGGTCAATGTTACTTCGTTGCGAGAATAGTACTAATAGAAATGAGGCATCGAGAGATCTTTGCTCGGAACTTCATCAATGTCGATATTGTCGAACGGAATATAAGGCTGGTTTTGAGCACGATGATGGTTGCAATATAAAATTTACAATCACTATCTGGAAAGATCTTGGGCAAGGGCCCGAAACGGAAGAATGGAGAGCACATTTCCGCCTTCAAGGCCGGCTGTCAGTTCCACAACCAATTCAGTTCCATGGCGGAGAAATTGCTGCTGTCTTTCAATTGAGGGGGACCGAACTGGGTCATAGATGAAGTCTCATAGTTCTCATCAAATAGAGTCTGAATTCTGTTGTCCATGAACTTGAGTATCTATGAATAGTTAAGTTGGTGAAGACAAGGTGTGGTGAGCCAGCAAAAATCAGGTGCAACCAAGGTATATACATGGAATAACCGAGATACCAACAATGTATTGGCTATGCATTCTACTGAAACACATCCAGAGCCGTCAAACAGAGTAACAACTCTTCCCCAAAAAAGATTATGACCTTATCAACTATCAACCATGCACAGTTGTACGTGCAGTCATGTATAGAAACGGCTGCGAAGCCATGATTATTCGGTTAGACGGTGGTATAGGGCTTCTCGTCGTCCATCCATATGGCGACAGAGCAATCCTGGACTCATTATTGTTCTGGCAGAGACTCGGCAGGACTTAAAGTTTGGACATGACTGACGTGGAAAGAGGCTGCGGGTGGAAGGTCGGCTTCGATGTTAAGCGCTGGCCGCTGAACCTGTTCTACAGTTAGTTCTGTGCTGCTATTATTATGGATGATGTTGAGATACCCTATCAATTGGCCCAAAGCAATGACAACGACATCAGCAGAGCAGAAGTAGTAGACTTCAATCGAAAGAAAGACGCGAAAGGATAAGAATGCCAAACTAGTCCATATTCTCTTTCAATTTCTCGCCGATTGTGGGGAGGATGTCGGTCTTGATTTCAGACCATTCCAACTCGGAGCCGGAATTTTTGCGCAGAGTTTCGATATCCTTGCGCATTGCTGCAAGTTCTTTCAAAATGGCAGAATTAGAAGGATGGACTCTGCTAGCGAAGCCAGATTCCGGAAAGAAGCCAAAAGCCACAATAACGTATGGCACAACAAAGAGGACCGCGAGGATGGTGAAGACGAGCGTGGCAACAGCTACTCCTTCGGAGAAAGTCAATGCCATTTTGAAATTTTGAAATTGCAGCAGTACGGCTGAATTACAAGTGGTGTTGGCTCTGTTGAAGAGGGAAGAAGGAGAAGTAGAACGAGAGCGGAGAAGAAGGCGCCTTGATCCCAGCTTGGGTTTGAGCTAGGGTTCGAGGAAGGTGCAAATAGAGACACCATCGCGAGTGACGCCACCTTGCCGTGAAAGAGCGACCGGTGCGTTGTTGTCATCCAGAGAATCATGAAGCTATAGATTGAGTCTAAACTTACAATCACAATAGCCTCTTTCTGTATATACACAATAACATGGCTATAGAGAAAGGTATATAGCAAAGATACTCTTATCACCCACGAAAAAACTCTCTTCTCCATGTACACATCAAAGTTTTGACTTCTCTCACATTACCAAGTCCAATCCTCGCAAAACGAAAGAGAAATCTTTTGATTTGGAGCACCCTCACTAAATTTGAAATGTCGGAAGCGCAAGGAAAGCACCCGCTTCGTGACGAGTGGCAGTGCTGCCAGGAAAATAAACACGGTCTAGTACGTCTTCCTTGATCTCTGTTTCCTACCGTTGAATAATTTCTAAAAAGATACTCAGCACAACAACTCCACTGTGTATACAGTATGTTCCTTTACAGGTTGCGGTCACACACGCTGTTCGAAGTGTGTCACCGGCGTAGTTGAAACCCCTCGAAGGTCGAAAAGACTGAAGGTTAAGAAGGACAAGAATGCCAACAAAGATAAGAATGGTAACAAGGACAAGAAGGATAGACGAGAACGATCGTGTGCTCCGTCTCCATCTTCGTCTCCTTAGAGTCTTGGGTTTCGGGATCTCAGAGTTCTAGAGCATTTGATTTCTTGGTGGGTGGTACTAAGGAAGGCAGCTACAAGTGACGTGAATGTATGGAGTGGCGATTATCAGATATTGTTAGAGGTCGTGTACAGTACTTCAGGGCTGGGAGTAATGCGAGACTTTCTGAATCATCATCATAGACATTTTGATTCTAGTATAGACTTGTTCGGTATTAATTTGAGGCTTGCGCCCGCTCACAATCCTACAGAAACTATTTTGTGAGACTTAGAGAGACCTTTTTAATCATTATATTGAAATCATCATGCTGTAAGTCGGTTACTTGATAGAGGTTTTCGACGTCTTCTTTACTTTTCGAACTTTGCTATCTCAAAGACTCTTGAGAGCGACAAGCACGAGAATCATCTGAACCAAATGAATAGAGAAAAAGAAGAAGGATGTGGAACGAGGTCCAATTTGAGGTCATCTCGCTTTGAAACGATACTGAATTTGGTTCAAACTAGTATGAAGATGTATCACGCTCTATGAATTGCCTAAATTTTGATCAAATCAGCGAGTTGAGAAGGCTCCATGTCCTTGGTGATCAATTTCCCACGTCAGCTAAGTTGCTGAGCATGAAAGTTAAAAAACGTTGCACGTCTTTAATTACGTAATTTCTGATTATTTTCATTCATTGCTGCTCAATGTGATAGGTCTCAGAGCAAAGATCGCAATTGACTGCTCCTCGACCATTCTCCTACAACTACATTAAAAAGCAGGAAGACTCTTTGTCTTTGAACAGTCTGGACTTTTAGTCTTTCCCAGAATATGTGCCCTCTCAGTACAGCAAGTCCGAACTTGGTATATAACCAAATGTGAACTCGACATCCATCAAGCTGCTCTGAGATGTGTTGCTGTTTTTGGTCAGATATGCCTTCCATTCGTTCTTAGCGGCTTCCAGCTTTCTTTGCAATCTTCCAAGGGCCTGCTGAATAATTGCTGGATATTCCCCCTGAAAAGACCGAAACAGCAAATCGTCATCTGACTGTACATAAGAACCTGTCTCTGGAAGCTGCGGGTCGTTGAGAAGCAGCACCAAGCTCTTCAGAGACTGGAATTGGGAAAGCAGAGCTTGCATGTCTCGATCACCTCCAACCATGAAGTCGAAATAACTGATGGCTAAATTTTGGATACCCGAGAACCTGCTGCCATAATCAGGACAATGGTTGGCATCTGCAGTCATGTAAGGAAGTGGGGGAAGTGCGAAGCTGGCAGTATGCGAGATGAGCACCGTATCTTCGATGGGGTCAAATCGGGTCTCTCGTCCACTTTGAAGTTGAGCGCATCGTGTGTATTTCTTCAAAGCCTCTGATCGAGAGTTGTGGCAAGCGAAAAGAGATCCAGGAGATTTGACACTTGTGCTGAGAACAAGGTTTTGAGTAGCTTTCTGTATTTCAATACGCCTTTGTGCGGGGCTGTGCAAAAGGTAATATTCAGGGCAATCTTGTGGAGACGTATCCGTGCTCTCCAGCTCCTTGGTATAGTTGGGGTCATAGAGAGAGTTGGCTGCGAATACTTTGACTTTGATCTGATGATTCGATGTCAGCTATTTCACAATGTACTAGGATTTCTCGTAACATAAAGAAGTAAGCTTACCACACGGGGACCGGGGAGTGACATCTTCCAAATGTTGAGCTGGATCTCCAATGGCAACTTGGGAAAGAGGGTAAATGTGTCCAAAGTGGAGTCGACGAAAGGTGAAGAGGAAGGATTGAGATTTGCATCGATATCACCTTCAGCTATTGAATGACGATCGAGAGAGGGAGAGACAAGAGGAGTCGTGTCGATGCTAGCTTCTGCTATGGCACGAGAATCGAGCGAGGGAGAAGGTTCGGGGGCCGTATTGTCATCAGCTTCGACAATGGTGGAAGGCATTGATAATTGAGACGCCATCGCGAGTGACACCGAGCGAAGAAGGCGTGCCTCTTCTCAAACGATAGAAATTATCGTAGGCTTTGGTTGAAGAGGGAGATGCGAGCAGAAGAGGGTGGAGTGTTGAAGTTGAAATATAGCAGGCTATTGAAATTTATCAACCCGGGCGAGGAAAGGAAGTCGCTTCCCAAATTTACGGAAAGCGCATTTAAAGGGGAGCTAAGCGAGAGTTGCACATCAATCTTTTACAAAAATAAATAGCTGTCACCCACTGAGCATCCTCAAAATATCACCTCTTGAGTACGGTGGACATGCCGAGATGGTAGGAAAGACTTGCAAAAGAAATGCTTCTGGACCCAGAAACTGGCTTGCGCTCGTTTGCTGTGGCAGAGCATACTTCACGTTCGGCCATGGAAGGCATCAGAAGTTGTGAAAAACCACACTAAATTAATTATAGAGTCTACTTGATGGTCTACTAGGTGCCTCTAACCGTGAGTAGAATAATGGCACGTGAGAGAGAACAAGCTCAGGGAGGCTGTCTTGCCCGATGGTAAAGTAAACAAAGCTGGAAATTCTAGGCAATTTTCTGAGGCAAACAAAGAAATCCGACATCATGCCTCTAATCCTCTCCTTCAACCACTTAAAACCTCCACCTCATTCCCAAAACACCCACCAGAGTTCCAGCTCAAGATATAGAAGCACGCTATCCCCGCACCAGGCAGGCATCCTGCTATTCACACAGGCTCCAAGGAACACGCAACTGCCCACCAACACACCCTTCCTACCACCACAATTTGCATCCGTAACACCTCGCAGTCTCCTCCCACACACTTCTCTAATTCCGCCACCTCGACCGCACTCGTCATCTTCCGGTCCGTCAACCAGATATCTAGCTGGGCGGACGACCTTGACTCTTCTACCAGTTCCGGGCCCGTTTGCTCCGAAACCAGAAGGAGTGGATGCTGCTGTACCTTTCATATGAGGAGTATGATCGTATCTCGTCTCGTTCTTGCAGATGCTTGAGGAGGGTGCTGCTATGACGATGAAGAGCTGTGCGGCGTTTCTGAGGCTCCAGGGGATTTGCGAGCGGGATTTGCAAGGTATTGCTGCGGAAGAAGTATGAGCGTTGGGTTAGCGGTGCCCTGGGTGAAGGTGAGTGGGATTTTCTTGAGGAATGGCGGGGCGAGATTGCGCTTTTGTGATGCGGTGAGGGTGGAGTAGATACTTGTTATATTTTCGTACAAAACCTGCGGGCAGTTTGGAGAGAAGAAGAGTTGCTTGTCCCCGAGTCCGGAGAAGAATTCAAGGGCATTACTGAACCCAGAGGAGGCTGGTTATACTAAACTTTGGGGTACTTGAGAGAGGAGGGTGGTCAGATCTAGGGATCATCCCGGAGGCGGTCTGGGAGTACCACGATTAGTGATATATCCCAGTGAGAACAGGAAGTTTTCAGACTTGATTTGTGATCTGGGGATTGTAAGAGTACCACCCACTCTGGAACAACAGCTTAGGGGGCTGATCGCAAAACGCGGATCTGAGTAAATCAGATAGCAGCAATTGAAACAAAGGCGACTTGCCCCAGAACTCCACTTGGTGATGTGAGAGATATGCAAAGAAAACATCCAGCAAAGACCTCTAGCATATATTCTGAATCATCAATTTTCATTCTACCGTGAAGCATCGGTCATCCACTCATCTCCATCAACTTCTCACCCCCAACCTGGTATCTCGAATAGAAAGACGCAGCTCACAGCTCACAGTTTCGCCAAAACAGCCTCAGCACTGCTAACCGTGACCTCGCGTCCAGGCTCCTTCTCCGCATACACGATCTTCCCGTGATCAATCACCAGTGCATATCTCGCGGTCCGCTCGCCGAGAGTCCAATCCAACTTCTTCGAGAACGCGGTGCCGGGGTCGCTGAGGAAGAGCTGCCTCAAAATTAGCCACCATTCCAGCTTCGCCATCCCAACCAAAATACCCCAACAAGAATGTCCGAGAAGGGAAGGGGGAAGGAGGAGGACATACAATGTCATCATTCTTAATACCATTCGCCTTGCTCCACGCATTCATCACAAACGCATCATTGTACGCGATCACCGCAACGATATCAACACCCTTGGCTTTGATGGCGGCCAGGTTCTCGATGTAGCCGGGCAGATGCTTGACGGAGCAGCCGGGGGTGAAGGCGCCGGGGACAGAGAAGAGGACGACTTTCTTGTTGGCCCATTCTGGGGTCTTTGGTCAGCGCCGGTTGGTGGGAAGGTGGGCAGGGATGAGGAGGGGGGTGAGGAGGGAGGAAGGGAGGGGAAGAGGGGAGATGGTGAGGGGATTGGGGGAAAGGGGAGGGGAGAGACCTTTGGATGCATTGTAGTTAATGGGGATTCCGCACGCGGTGATCTCGGAGCCCTCTTGGTATGGGACGTAGCTGAAGACCACATCGCTGGGCAAGCTGTCTCCGACCTTGAGGGATGCCATCTCTGCTTCTTCTTATTTCTTCTTCGTTTACGGTGTGGGTTTGAGGTCAATTGAGTTGCTGTGTGGCTCGGGATTCAAATTGATGTTGCAGGAAGTAGAAGAGAGAGGGTTGCTGGAGGAAAAAGAAAGCAGATGTTGTTATCGGGACCCTGAAGCTATTTGTACGCTAATGGTGGGGTTTGTCCAGGCCGCGTCCCCCCGCTTCGAACCCTTGTACCTGAGTAATACAAATCTTTCCACCGACCCCATGCATCGTGAAGCTGGAGCGGAGATGCAAAATACAAATACATCCCAGTCACAAATTATGTGTGACAGGTACACACCTGATGTAGCACATCTTTACGAAATACGGCATTCGATTGGTGAAGCATGCGAATGTGAGGTACAATGGGGGCCGGAGTGTTGCGGTGAGGTTTCGGGTCCTTCCCGATGCCGGTAGGCGAACGGCGGAATGGCGTCATTGGACAATTGCTGACTGATGAGGGGAAGCTCTAGATTTTGGGAATTGGTAAGAGGAAATGATGGAAGATTTGATAAGTTCTCGTGATGTGAGAGCTAGATCAAAGAGAGATCCGTGCATAGCATTTGGAGAGAGGTTTTCTATTGGCAGTATACAGCCCCTGTTTTTGGCAACCTGACGTAGCTGTATCCTGATTACTGTACTGGTGCCGCCCATAAGTTCTGCTAGAAACTAACCGTCTTCAATGTGGGGTTATCGGAAAGTTGAGGGATTCGCAAGATCCTCGTTGACTAATTGGCTCGGATTGGACCGTTTTATAAACATATGGCTAGCGTCCAGCAGACTTGTAGGCGGCACGAGTGTTGTACCCATATCAACCCCGCGCTTCCGAGCGAATACTATCGCTTTGCTCGTCACGCTCGCTTCTATTGCTTGACTCTTATGCCAATTCTTGACTGTTCATCACAATTCTTTCATCATCTTACTTCCACGGAGAAGTTACAACCCTAAGTTCGGCATCGTAGAGCATCCCGAAACTCCCCCGAGCAAGGCTTACCTGTTACTTACAGGGCGTGAGAGTCATGTCAGCACTTGTATTTAAGAGAACAATCCCCTCCACATTCTCCACTATATCAAAAATTACAACTCCAATCGCACGCTATACAACTTTGTATTCTCACAACTACATCAGAATGGCCTCCACACAAACAGATGCAGGGAAACCTCCCTTCCCACCATTCACACTCGAGACAGCACAGATCAAAGTGAAGGCTGCGCAGGATCTGTGGAACACGAAGTGAGTTATACTTATCCAGTCGATATTTGGAAGGGGTACTGATGAGTGCAGGGATCCTCATAAAGTCAAGAATGGCTACACCGCGGATTCAATCTGGAGGAACCGGGATACGTTTCTCAGGGGGACAAATGAGATTGTTGAGTTCTTGACGAAGAAATGGAGTGTGGAGAATGGGTACCGGTTGAGGAAGGAGCTGTTTGCTTTTACGGAGAATAAGGTCAGTCACGTGCTCATCCCTTCTTTTCTCCCCTGGTCGAAGATGTTTGGGGAAGGGGCTATTTTGAGAATTATTTGCTGATGATTTCTTAGATTGCAGTTCAGTTCTGGTACGAATGGCACGATACAGCTGGGCAATGGTATCGCACCTATGGTCTTGAAGACTGGACCTTCGCGGCAGACGGCCGGATGCGCAAGCGTCAGATGAGCGGGAACGACGTCAAGATCGCGGATGCGGAAAGGTGGTTCAAGGAGGGTGTTGATGTCAACACTGTAGACATCTCGGAGAAGCATTGGTAGGGATGCAACGTTGTATCAAGGTCGTACGAATGGAAGGTTTTTCTGGGTGTAATGGAAGGAAAATGGAAGGTCACGAAGTTGCTTCTTTGGATTGTACAATACAAAAGGTTTGAGATCAGATGAGAGACATGTTGTGTTCATTGTGTGGTGGTGCCATGAGTGTGCCATGTGATTAAGCACTCATTTGAGTAAGATCTTGTGTTTCGAAACGCTGGGAGCAGATCTTGGACGATGGAATGCCACGCTTTTCAATATTGAGATTCTTCCAACCAGTAGCTGGTCGAGATGAGGTGGAGCATTTCAGGAATTTCCTGCGCGTAAATATTTGTTGAGCTACAAGCAAGGTCCATCATAAGTGGAAATAGAGCACGGTCTTTGCTGAACGAATGAAGAGTAGAATACCAAGCTCAGAGCCCTTAACACTAAGAGGAAGGTGTTGCCGTTCTTCTTAGCACAAAAGTAGAACAGGTGCCTGAATTGATGGAAAGACGACAAAGGCTAGTCAATGAACTACTGCAAGGTCCCGAAAGCGGGTGGTTCCAGAAAGTCTGGGTGGGGGTGGATATGGAAGTGATCGACATGCTGTGTTACAATTCAAGAGCAACTAAACTCTAATCCGGATTAGAATCTCATGTGATGCAAGCAGAATTACTCATCTGATTTTGAAAGGGAAGTCACTGCTCGTTGACTCAAAGTGGAAGGTTGTTCTGGTGAGCTTGGCAGGACTGGCGTGCCTGAGACATCCACCTGCCCTCTACCTTGTGAGAAGCTTATACACGAGAATTCCAAGCGCCGCGATGATAGGACTTAAAGAACTTAAAACAGAAAAACAAAATGTAGAAATGAAAGTCAAGCCTTGCATTGACTTGGAAGTAGTGACTGCCTTAGCCAACAACCTGCAAGCCTCTAGAGTCAGAAAAATCGAGCCCACGCCTCCATCTTCTAGAACTCTAGCCCCCATGCAATTCCTATAGCTCGGTACTACGAAACACATCGCCTCAACACTCTCTTCCCCGCCCATCCCTATCTCTTGACCTGTCAGCTGTCTCGCCAGGATCGTCTGAAAGACACAGAATCTATCATGGCCACCGCGAGATTCGATGATAGTACAACACAGACTGCTGTGCTATGCCGATTCCCAAGATCCATGCACGAGCAATACGGAGAGCGGCTTGGGTAACACAGAGACTCATTGAGTCAATGTGAGAGCGAACGGGTGGAGTAGGTTGAGGGAGGGACGCGGACGCGGAAGCGGGAATCCCGAGCTGGCCCGGGAGGCGTGGAAGTGGTTTCTTCGAGTCTTGCGGCTCTTTGCATGGGTTTAGATTGAGAGGCAGTTGGGATGAGAACTTGAAGAAGGTTGGACAAGAGAAGGGGAAGGGGAAGTTAAAGAAAGGGGGCGGCCGCATCCGCATCTACCCGAATTTCGGTGTTACCAAGCACCGACGACATGCCTTCCTTTTCCACTTGTAATCTTTCTGAATGCTAATCATCTAAGGTGAATCAAGAGCTAACCTTGATAAGAATTGAACAGCTACTTTTTGTATCAAGCGAAAGTATCTCAGCTATCAAAGCCCTGTGTAACAAGCCCAAAAAGGTTGGAACCTGCCTCGGGGATAGTTCAACCCGAGCCACTCGACTCGATACAGGAACAGGGAAATCCGAGGGTGGCTGCAGGTACAAGTGACCTGCCCCCCAAGGAAAGCTTCCTGAACCCTTCTTAACATGAAGGAAGGTAGTACAAACGCCAGCACTATGCAAGATGCGTCAACGAGCCGTCGTTTGTGCTCCTCATGAAAGCAGAAGTGGCAGCATCCCATGTTGGCATAGTAGTCAGGGGCGGAGGCGTTGGAAGCATGCTGGATCGAATAGTGTATCTTTGAGGTGTGTTTACCAGATCCTGCGGTGTATAACCCCATCGATATTGATTTGTTGGAGTGATTCTCATTTACGGCTTGGAGAGAGTGATAGAGAGAGATCTCCGTGTTCATCGATGTGTTAAATGCTTTCGCATTGGACTGCAAGAGATATCTGTTGAAAGCCCAAGAGGAAGTCTTTTTGCACTGAGGCATCCCAGCCGCAATGCCCTGGGGCAGAAGAATCTCTAGGAGGCAGTGTGTAACATCGAAATGCGTTCTGGCTTTCTCAATTATTCTTCAGCAGGGCTAGCGCTTGCAATGTCTCTCAATCAGGTCATTATTGATTCTGAAATCATGTAGTGGGGAAATAGATGTTCATGATGATGTCTCCGTCCTTACTGCATTTCTTGGATCATTGCCTCGATTGGCTTGTATCGGCAGGTCCTTGCGAACAGCTACCTTCTAATCAGTCTGTTAGCCCAGCTTGTAACGAGAAACGGATGTCGTACCATTATCTTGGCCCCCACTGCGTGTCTGGCACTTCGGCGGCACTGCGTGCGGGTGCCACCTTCTTGGGTCGATGTCCCTGTTCGTGGATCGTAGCACAAGCTCGTTGTTGACTAACTGTCTTCAGTACAGAGACAATATCATGGTCGTAAGATCTTGTGCTTATTGTTCAAATTTGGGCGTTTTCAAGTCTTGATGATGCCTAGAAGAGGGAAGCCTCGCTAGGATCGAGGTCGCAGGGCTCCTCAATATATTTCCAAATTTCCAGTCGATCTCTTTCTTGATCTTCAAATCATTCAAGATCCTTCCAATTACAACCGCTGCGAGGTCTTGCATCTTCAATCTACTTTTATGAGCCTGTAAATTCGATCGATTCCGTTGTTCTTGCGTTTGTTGTAACAACTGTCTCTATTCAGTCATCCACCTTCCAACCACTGCAGACCCCTCACAAGTGCCAATTCTATAACATCCTGCCAGCTTCGATATATGTTCTCAAGCCAGTTCAATCCATCTACCTCTGTGTCCTAGAAACATCAGAACACTCCCCCTAACATCTCGACTACGGCGATGTCGTCCTTTCATGCCCTCCTCCAGGCGATTCTCCGCGTCCTCCTCTTCCGCCCTCTCCCATCAACTTCCACTCAGGTCACTTCCACGGCTCTGAAGACCTATCGATCCATTGTACAAAATGCTGGCAGCACTTTTATTACCATCCCTCCTCCAGTGCTATCATTTGATCGTATCCTATCCAACGAAGCTGGCTACCCTGTCTCTCGTCGCGAGTTCCTTACATACCTCTCGGACGAAAAACATACAGCAGAGAACTTCCAATTTTTCCTATTCTTTCTCAACTATGCGGAACTCTACAACGTCCTAGCCGTTCAACGTGCTCATGGACTATCTCCTCCATTCACAGAGCAAGACGAGAAAGAAGTCAAGCACGCCGTCATGGCAGCCAGAAGAGCCTCCCGCACCTCCAGCACACCATCTCCCACCTCCCAAAGCAACTTCACCGACTTCGGTGTTTTCACTGGCCCCTCCTCAATCTCATCATACACCCCACCCACATCTTCCGGCTGCGACTCATCCAACCCCGAGCTCACAACCTCCACCTCCACATTTTCCGCTAACACTCAACTATCAAACGAGATGGAGCACTGTCTCACAACGTACATCCGTCCTCACTCAACCCGCGAGCTCAACCTCTCAGACCTAGACCGCGCACTCCTATTGCAAGCTATGCAGCAAAGTAACCACCCAGACATCTTCCGTCTCATCACCAAGCAACTAGAACCACTTCTCCGCGCCTCATATCTCGACTTCATCAACACAGTAATCCAGTGTCCCTCCAGTAGCTCGATAAACTCCCTGGCTATTCGTATTATGGGTCCCGCTCTTGTTATCTCCTCTCTCCTTGTTGCTGTTCTCGTAACACTCTCAAACCTCAGATATGAATTCCGCGCCCTTCTTGTACCGGTCTTGTTTTGTGGTGTGGTTACATGTTTTTGTGTGGAGAGAGAGGCGTTTGTTTGGTGTGGAGAGGGAGTGGAGGAGTTGTTGGAGGAGGGAGGGGTGGGAACAGGGAAAGGGAAAGGGAAGAGGAAGAGGGAGATAAGGGGTGTGGTGGTGGCGCAGGGGTTGTGGGCGGGTGTGCTTGCTGCTGGTGCTTTTTGCCTGTTGTTTTTGCTTTTGCCGCGAGGTGACAAGTTTTAGAGTGTAGATTGTTGGAGGCAGCGATGCGATGGCCTTCATTAGAGCTGGTGGTGTAGCTTGGAGGGCCGGTTTTGTGCAATGATACCCATTTGCTGCTCTGTATACTACCCAGGATAAGTGACTTTATTCTAGATATATTGGGTCCTAAAGAAATAAGAAAAAATTGTGGATAATGCTTACTTATTGAGGGGAGCTTCGCATCTGGTGAAAAGGAAGAATAGCATGTAAATGCTGTGCTCCCAAGAAGGCGATTTTGAAATCAGCAGAGAAAGGCAAAGAATTTATGTCCTTATTGTCGAGTACTTTTCAACATTTAAGGCTTTTAGAAGATTTAGGTATATTTGAACCTTCCAGCTTTGACATAAATGGCAGTGGCTCCTTCGTTAGATGAGGGAAGTCCTCGTTCTCAAGTCTTGCAGCCCGTGCTCAGGTGATACTAACCAGATCTTGTACCACTATACTAAAGAAATCTGGGAGTAACTTCTCGAAGTATCCCACCAGACGGCAGCACCTTAGCAGAATGCGCAGGTTTGCTCCTAGCTCCAAGCCGCTCCCCAGACGCAGTTCTCGCGACCGAGATATTCTCGATCACTTTCCGCCCACAAACTCATTCGAGCCAAAGTCTTCGCCACCCGTATTCCTAACCCACCCCTTCAACGCCATCTCCCTAGTTTCTCTCTTTACTTTCCTCCTCTCGCCCAACAACTTCCCCTCTTTAACCTCAGCATATGTACCTGATTTCAAGCACTGTACAACTGGGTGGTCACCAAGCAACATCTTCTCATTCTCTGCATTCTTAGATGCAACACCCTCGAGAATTTCTCCTGCACGATCAACATTTTCAGACCTTCTCCGATCCAAATCTGTGAGGAGATTCCTGCACGAAATCGCAGCAATACTCAAAGCAAACTGCCACATCCGCCGTTTGCAGACCCGACTTGCGCCAGGGAGAGAGAATTGCTTGCGTCCCTGGAGAGTACCTCCAATCAATGTCTCAGTATCATTTAAATGCAGCTCAGACAACGAAGCGATGTTACTCGGGACTAGCTTCTCTCCAGATTTCAGCACCTGCCTTCTGGAATACGGGAATTCCTTATTCGTAGTCAGGACTTTGAATTCTTGGAAGTGATAGCCGCCTTCCCAGATCCGTCCTTTGAGAGGAGAAAGTCGACCGGTGGATGAGAAGGCCCGTGTACAGGCCGTTTCTGAGTATTGAGATGATGGCAGGACTAGGGAGGTGAGGTAGGCGTTTTGAGGTGAGATGAGTAGGGAGGTGATGGAGGAGAGGAGAGAGGTTGATTGCTTGAGCGCGAGCTTATCGGAGCAGGATTTTGAGAGGGTTGGTGGGGCATCTGGGCGGGAGGGTTTGCCTCTGACTTGCCCAAGGGCTGAGAAGTAGCCGCGGCCGTGAAGGAGAGGCGGTGGGTTGGATGGGGATGGTGATGAAGGGAGGCTGTTGGATAGTGCTGGGAGTTCCCAAGGTGTCGAATCTTCTTGAGCAGCCATTGTAAGCTCCATACTTGCATCGCCACCTAAGTCGTGTTAAAAAATATCTGTAAATATTCTTTGAGACTTACACGGAGCTTCTGAGCAGTACATGTGGAAACTGATTCCATCGTTCAAAGCAAATGGTTGGAAATGGCTCTCAGTTTGCTCGTCCCGACACCTGCGACGAACAAACTGATTCGATGCATCATTCGATTTAACTAAAGAATCGCATTCTTGAAGTAGGGTCCGGTTGAATGACCGAATTGCCAAGATCTCGGCATGCCAGTCATGGATGGTCACACCTTGTGCCTGAGAGATTTTGTTTTGTGAAAGACACTTCATGCCAGTTCTAACAATACATCAGCATCAACCTCGTCCCACAGCTGGAAGTATCCATACGCTGCTGCTAAACAAGTAAGACGACCTTGTTGGTCTACCCCACACATCAGCTTCTTGATCTTCAGCCAGCCATTTCAGGGGCAAACCTCGCGCCACAATTCCACTTAACGGCACCCATTCTTTCGCCCCATCACTTCTAACCAAAGGTTTCCTCTTCGCTGGCCATTTATCAAAGTGCCTTAACACCGCCTCCGCGATGTCATCCCCTGAAATCTCCATCACATGACTGGAGATGTCGTTGGTAGGAGAAGGCTGAAGTGGGAAATAGGCGAGATGTCATGGCGGCCAGCCTCGTCGTTCCGGACTTCCCAACCTCAATTAATAATGTGACATCCACAACATCGTGCCTTCCTCGTATAGGACCGTATTCCTGCTTGTTTTGAATATGAATCCACTCAGTAAGTCAGCTCACTCCATTGGTAATCTTCGGACAACCATTAACGATGTTCTCCAACCTGATAGTATCCAAAGCTCGACGCGTATGTCAGCCCCTCTCATCCCCTTGCGCCGGCCTTCCAGGAAGACGAATACTGACTATCCACATAGCCAAAGTTCGAGTTAGTACTTAGGGTATGCATCCGCGACTCTGCTGCAATATCCCAAAACTAATGAAAGCAGATAATCGACCTGAACAATGTGCCCCTCGTCACCGGAACCTCCTACATAAAATGGCACCTCCCCTCCTCGACCTCAGCCGAGCACCGCGGACGCACCGACCGCTCTCCGATAAAAGAACACAAAGTCTCCTGGGACTACTCGAGAACTATCCCCGTGCGCCTCACAATCGACAAATCCAACAACCTGCAAGAAACCCTTATCAATTTCGAAGTCGTGCAGGACTACGGCTCGACGGTGCGGGGCGAGAAGATAACGCTGGGACATGTTACGTTGAATCTGGCTGAGTATGTGGAGGAGAGTGAGATGGGTCCGGATGGGGAAGAGGGTGTTACGAGGAGGTATCTGATGCAGGAGAGTAAGATCAATAGTACGTTGAAGATTGGGATTATGATGAAGCAGATTGATGGGGAGAGGAATTTTACGGCGCCGCCGTTGAAGACTGCGCCCGTTTTCGGGGGTATTGCGGGTATTATGGCCGGGGATCAGGCGGAGCAGGATGATGTTGGGCGTGAGTTGTCTCTTTTGGGTTGTCCAAAATACGGTACTGATGAGAGTAGACATGCCCTCGATAAGCAAGAACAGAGATCACGGCGAGCTGCAGGACATGTATCGCCGAGCATTGGCAGCGTCTTGGGCCGCCGATTCGACTGAATTACCAGCAGATAAGTGCATTGAAGATATTTTCAATGGAGGGGATGGGTGGAAACATGAGAAGAACGAGAAGCCAGCCACACCTCGCATCATTGATGAGAATAGCGCCAGCGATGAGCATCTATATCGGCATCATAGAAACTATTCAGGAGGCAGCTCCCATTCACAGTCTACAATCACTGTTACGAGGAATAAAAATAGGATTGGTCATAAGCATACCGCTAGTCAAGAATCCTTGGGGCCGGATTCAGCAACTGGACATGATACCTCTTCTGAGAGCTCGGAGAGGGGGAGAACGGGGTTTAGGAAAGTTAAAGAAATTGATGAGTTTGATGTTCGGGATGACTTGGTTGCGTGGCAACTACCAAGTCGAAATCCGGGAACTGTATCATGAGCGTATGTATATGTGGGAAGTTTTTGATTGTGTGAGATATACGGGGTGCAACCTGGGGCGTTCGGCGACGTTTGAATAGAATTTTGGCGTCTTGGCTTGCTGCTTCTCGTCTGAGTGATGCTACCAGACGCCATCTATCATATGCCTTTGGAGCACGTGTCTCAATCTTCCATAACATCCCGTGCCACTATAGGCAAAACTGCTTATTGGGCCCAGATACCCCCTTCAGAACGCCGTGCAATGCAGTCCCTTTCCCATTCATCATCCCATTCAGCATCTGATTTCAGATCAAGCTTCCTCATCCCCCTCCAAAACCCTTGCCCTCACAATCCTCACCTCCTCAACCGGCCTATCCTCCGCGCCTGTCCTCACCAACCCCATCCTCTTAACAACACCCATCCCCCTCGTCACCCGTCCAAAAATTGTATGTTTCCCATCCAACCACGGCGTAGGCGCCAGTGTAATAAAGAACTGACTCCCATTTGTATTCGGCCCGCTATTCGCCATACTCAAAATTCCAGCTCCGGTATGCTTTAAAGAGGTTGAGATCTCGTCTTCGAACTTCTCGCCGTAGATGGAGGAGCCGCCTCGTCCGGTGCCGGTAGGGTCGCCGGTTTGGATCATGAAGGAGGGGATTATGCGGTGGAAGAGGAGGGTGTCGTAGTAGCCTCGTGAGGCGAGGGTGGAGAAATTCTTGCAGGTCTGAGGGATGTTAGTGGGGTCGTGGTTGAGAGAGAGGAGGGGTACCTTTGGGGCATGCTCGTTGTAGAGTTCTACTACTATTGTGCCCTATTTTTGGAGGTCAGCACGTGTACTTTACGTTCAAGATATAACTGGAGACGCACCATAGTTGTCTCTAATGCAACATTGGTTGCCATCTTGGAGGCTTTTGAACGAGGTTCGGGCAGGAAAGCGGAATTGAAGACGATGCTTGGTCTTGGCGGGCTACTTGCTTTGTATCCAATTCCAAATAAAGTTTGCAGGGATTTTGTATGTTTGGTGACTTGTCAGAGAAGCATGTGTTGTAAGGCTGATTGTTCCAAAGTTTGTTGATGTTTTTTTCATGGTACCTGACAAGGCTGAGGCCCGGAAAATCTTCGGTGCGCCTTGTCAACATCCCTGTCAATATTTTTGATGACCTCCCCCATGCTCTTCTAGATTTCCACCATCTTGCAAACAAATGAGTTCGACTTGATCATGGATCCTATTTCAGAGTAACGGCTTCCCTTATCTTTGTCTGCCTTTTCTCCAAACACCCTGGCAGTGAAGCTCGGTCGGCTCGGAACATCTGGCCTCATCTTCTGACCAGGCTGAACCTGCTCGACCTTCCATGACCTGAGTCCAAGACTAACGCCCGCTCACCATGGATTTTTCATCCGCTCTGGACAGGTTCTTTGATCTGTTCCAAGGGGACAGCCAAACACTGCAGTTTATTGGAAAATGGGGAGCAAAACTGTATGAAGATCGAGACCTTTTTCAGATGTACCTCCACCTCCTGCTCTCTGCCCTCTTCCCGATCTACATCGGCTCTCATGCCTCACTTCGCCGTCCACCATCAGCTGCAGCGCCCAAGAAGTCAGATACCAAGGATGGAGATGACGACTTGGAAGTGGAACCCTTGATAGATGGACTGAGCCCATCCGATGCTATCATGTTTCCAGTTCTGGCTGGTGCCACGCTGGCTGGTCTTTACTTTATCATTAAGTGGCTCGAAGATCCTGCTATTCTGAACAAGATTCTGAACTACTATTTCTCATCTATCGGCGTTGTTGGAGTGGGCAGACTTACTGCAGACCTCTTGAATGTTACTACCACGTTCGTCTTCCCGTCTGTTTGGTCAACATCCAAAGACACTTATTATGTTGATCCTCTACTTCATCAACAAGAAACGGGTCCTACGAAGCCAGCCAGGATAGCAACTCATCGCAAAATCCTCGATGACAAGACGAATCCGTTCCCAGGCGCCCTATCCAGCATCAAGCTCCCTGCCTCCATCAACAAACAACTATGGTCACTCCGAGCGCTGCTAAAGAACCACTGGGTCTTCCGAGGCTACTTCCACGGCCTTTTCAGCTTCAAGACCAACATAAAACTCAACGACGTCCTCGGCTTCCTCCTCGGCATCGCAGCCGTGACCTTCTACAATATGTACGCCAAAACCTGGTGGCTGACCAACCTGCTCGCCTTCGGCTACTGTTATGGAGCCTTACAGCTCATGTCCCCAACAACCTTCTGGACCGGCTCGCTCATCCTCATGGGCCTCTTCATCTACGACATCGTCATGGTCTTCTACACTCCCATGATGATCACCGTAGCCACTAAGATCGACGCACCCATCAAGCTCGTCTTCCCCGGTCCTGGGCGCGGCAGCATTCTCGGGCTCGGAGACGTCGTGCTACCTGGGATCATGATCGCGATCGCGCTCCGCTTTGACTTATATCTGCATTACCTGCGCAAGCAAGCCCCATCTCCTGATCCTTCTTCTAGTGAAGTCAAGAAAGCTAAGTACGAAGAAGCGTCCGGGCAATGGGGCGAGCGGTTCTGGACTTCGGGCAGTAAAGAGGTTACGGTTGCTGATGGCGCAAGGTTCAAAAAGGTGTATTTCAAGACTGCGTTGGTGGGGTATACGATCGGGATGGTGGTCACGGTTGCGGTGATGCGGATCTGGAATCATGGACAGCCGGCCTTGCTGTACCTTGTTCCGGCGGTGTTGGGCTCGCTTTGGGGAACGGCGTTGGTGAGGGGGGAGTGGAGGGTTATGTGGGAGTATACTGAGGATGGGAGTTTGGATGATGATGCGAAGGAGAAGGAGGGGAAGAACCAGAGGGAGGAGAGTGAGAAGAGTGAGAAGGAAAAGGAGAAGGAGAAGACGAAGAGAGAGCGTGAGGAGCATGCGCATCATGTCTTCTTGTTTTCGCTGTCGGAACCGAAGGTAAAGAAGGCGAAGCTTCTTGAGAAGGCAGAATAGGATGATAGACAATTACATTGAGTGCCAGTGTATTCCATCCTGGAAAGTAAAGTATAAAATCAAACCTCATATCCAGATCGCGTGACAAGGCTGTAGTATCATCGAAATCATGAATTCTCGCAAATTATCTATCTTTTCTATGGACTGGACCCTGTATCTCTTCTCTATGCATCAAGTCATTGATTTCCCCATTCCATACAATTTTCCATCCCATTTCTAACGCCCAAATCCATGCTCGCTCTCTATTCAAACAACCGCCCCATCCCTCTACCTAAAAGCTCAACTCCCAAAAGCCGCCGCAGGATACACCCGCTTCTTCTTCCCCTTCCCTTCAATCCCACTCCGAGAACTACTCCTCGAGCTCGTAGCACTCCCCTCCCTACTCCCCAGATGCGAAAGCGGCTTCAACATCCCGTTGGCCAGGACATCTTCCGGCAGATCATTCCACTCCCTATCTGGGCCTCGCTCCTGGAAAGACCTCGCAGAGCTCTGGGCCACTGGTCTCACTGCTCCTGGTGCTGGCGCTGATGCTGGCGGCAAAGTCGGACTTGCTTGTGGGACTTGCGCAGGTAGCGAGTTCAAATGATCCGTAGGCATCAATCTTCTCCTTAGAATCCACGCCGTGTCTGGTTTCAACTTTCTGTAATACCCGTGGAGAATAGGATCTTCTTTCTTGAATCCCCGTGCAGCATACCATTTCAACCCATCTTCGTTCTCGGTCCATACATGTGCGTATAGACTTGCGACCTTTACTTCATTCTGACCGATTGCTGTGTCGATTATCTCTTGTAGGACCTCTGCGGCGAGGCCTTTTGAGCGGTAGGGCGAGAGGAGGGACAGGGATTGGATGTAGATGTCGTGGGTTCCTTCTAGGTATAAGGGGGTTTCGGGGGTTGAGAGGGGTGAGAGGGCGGGGTCCAGACGGCAGATTATGCCGCCGATGACTTTGGTTTCTGTTGGGGAGGAGGTCCAGAGGATGGTTCGCGAGAAGGAGATGGGTGTGGTTGGGGAGAGGATGGTGTTGTAGAAGGAGTCGGGGTAGTGAATTGGGAGGAGCAAGGAGTTGATGCGTCTGAGGGGTTGGATGTGTTGTTCGAGGACGGGGGAGATGGTTGCTTGTTGTGGCAGGGTGGAGGATGGCTCTGGTTGAGTTGTTGTTGTGTGGATGGGTTTTGGGACTATTTGCGTTGCTGATAGGGGCGTTCGTGAGAGTGAAGTCGGGAGAAGAGAGGCGTCAGTTTTGCTGTTAGGAAGAGAGGGTGGTGCTGTGTAACTGGGCTGTCGAGGCTGGAAGAATGATCGGATTGTGGGCTGCACTCGAGGATTCAGCGTGTTTGCTGACCCATTGGTGTCCATTTTACTGGCTCTTGATTTTTGCAGTTCCTCAAGATCGCGATGGTGTCCCAGAGGCCACACTCCAAGAAATAGGAGGTTTCGTATAAAGGGGTCGTCGCGAGGTGTTCAATGTGGCCTCGTCCATTCCACTGATATGGCCATGACGGTTGCTGCCGTTTCTAGACACCGCCTTCCAAACTTTAAATTTTAGCGGCGAATTCTGCCATCTCCTGGGCCTTGAGCTCGGTTTCAGGACCACAGCACGGAAATACAATGCCTGACACTCCCTATTGTCCCTGAGCGAGTTGCGCCGACCAACAACAATATTTATTTCAACAATGGTCAGCCGTCAATGAAGTTCCTTCCATAAAATGCTCGCTCTGGCGTTTGGCTCCTCCATCGTTCTTGCATCTCCTTGCAGCTGCATCATCCGGTGCATTGCAAACGTTCCTTTTCCCGCAGATTACAGCACCACAGCCTGCTCCCCGGGACCCAGCACCAAATGTCTGCCAACAACAGCTTTCCGCAAAGGGGACTTGTAGTTCCTGCTGAGGACGAGAAAGACGATAACATGCTGGGAATGGTAATTTACTTATCTTTTACTTAATTCCGTGCATCAGCTGCCTAAAACTGCCAACCGCTAACTCCTCCAGACTCACGCGATCTTGGATGATGTCTTCTACAATATAATCCACGACATAGTCCTCCAAACCCACCGTGAAGAGAAGATAGCTCGAGCTACGTCTGCAGCAATCATCATCCAGCAAAAAGTCACGCGGGCAGATTCGAATAATCCCGACGACTCACCAAGTCCAGCGGAAGCAAGCACAAAAGCAGGGAAAGTCGAAACAGAGGCTGCAATTTACGAAAGCGGCACGATTTACCTCAAAGGCAACCCTTTGTCTACTATCTCCGAAATACGCTGTTCAAAATGCGGCCTTCCTCGTCTCCTCCATCCGACCGACGGCAATGGGGCCAGAAAACCGGAACCGGGGGTCGAGTATTGCAAGAAACGCCCATTCATCGACAAGCCACATCATGATATATACGGTCAAACATTTCAACCTGAAGGCCCTGGCAGAGGCAAGAAGAAGAAAGATATGGTCAATCCTCTCAAGCCGAAGGAAGGCACGCCCAACGGAAGTCAAGACTCTCCCGCCACTTCTCCGCCTCCGGGGGAAGGCCCACAAAAACCCATACCTTTTCCCCATGCCAAGTGTCAACACTGTGGACAGTTCTTACCCGTCAGACGTATGAATGGTCACATGCTCAAGTGTATCGGTGGTGGCGGAAGAAATTCTTCCCGCGATGCACTGAAGAAAATCCAGAATGGCAACGGAAACGGAAGCCAGAATGGATATGCCTCTGGCGGAAGCAGACACTCGACCCCAGCTCCCTCATCTCAACCCAACAACAAGAACCGCAGTAGCCCCAACAAGAGAGATCCTGGCGAGGACTTCGATTCCGATTCGTCACCGCAAAAGAAGCAGAAGAAGATCATCAAGAAGTCTGTGGTCAAGAAACTGAAGGCTCCAGGCATGTCGAAAAGTGCAAGCCAGCATTCAGCAAGTGGATTGAGCTTCGAGTCGAAGCCTCCACCTAGTGATGATGAACCTGAAGAAGATGATGACGATTACTGGGACCGAAAAGCTGCGTTGAAGAAGAAGAAGAATCCGATTATCAAGAAGGTAATCAAGCCAGTGAAGAAGGATGAGAAGAATTGGGTTGGCAAGATGAAGGCCGATGCGAAGCCTCCACCAATCTTACCGCCGGACACCATCAAGGTGAAGCTTGAGGTTAATGGGAAGCCGGAGTCGAGAGAGGAGAGCGAGAGCAGTCAGACACTGAGTTCGCCATGAGATTGTGCTTATAGATAATTAGCGGTTTCAGGTTGCTTGCATGGTCAGAAATGGGAACTCGTGCATGGAATGGCGTTGTTTCTATTAGCCTGGGCTTTTTTTGGCCTGGCAGTGGGATCTGGGCATAGGGCACTGCGGCGTTTGATATAGGGTGCATATGAATACACAGAGCGTTCTTTCTGGGGCCAGTTTTGTCAATTACGTGAGACGTGAGCGGCTTTAATTAGTAGAAAGTTGTTAAATGTCGGCTGAGACCCGAAAGGCACTCTCCTACAACCCACCCAAATTTCTTAATAACACCACATCCAGAAACATCAAGGTTCAACAAACCCCTGTGCTTCCACTTCATCTTCCTCTTCCATCCGTCTCGTACAAGCTAGACAAAGTTCATCTTCATAATCATCACAGTCATCCTTGTACCAATGTGGCCGCATGGGACCCTCAAACCAAACCCCACATTCCGTGCAGCACCTGTCATTCTCCGACGAGTTTGCCCAAAAACAGTTCCCGCATATCGGTTCATCGGCAGTGTAAGCATTGTGAGATGGAAGAGCCTTGAATTCGTCGTAGCAGATAGTGCAATTTAATGTCTTCGCTGCAGATTCCTCCTCGCAAGAGTGGCATAGGAACCTCTTGGGAGATGGAGGAGGAACGTTTTCCCTAGGAGAGTGGATGTCTGGCTCGTTGGAGAAATCATCTGGTTCCAAGTCCTTCTCCGGAAGTCGAACATCTTCGTCACTTACAAGTATCTCCTTCGCGTGAGCTGAGCCTTCGTCCTTGACAGAAACAGCTTCGTCGTTACCAGCAGCTGATTCTTCCTCCACGGTCTCTGGAGTCAGAGACACATCATCTGGCAGAACGATTTCCTCACCACACCGTCGAATTTCTCCGTCACATACTGGGATACTCTTGTCAAGAGCTGAAAGTTCTTCTTCAAGAGAGCTTTGCTCGTCGTCCTCGAGATCCGGATCGTCCTCCCTAGTCCCTGAACCTTCACCCTCGTCCTCGAACTCAAATTCGGCTTCGACATCCGTCTCGCACTCCTCACAACTCCTATACACCACAGTCCTGGCTTCCTCACACGCTGAAACCTGTAGAGCTTTCCACTGACCAACCATCCCAAGAAGCCTGTCATCAATGTGCTTCGCCTCCATGCATCCCTGATCGTCCCTTTCTCGTCCACAGCAGAACCATCTGCCATTCCACCTCTTGCTCGCTGGATGATAGCGTCTCATCAACCCTGTGCCTCCTTCAGCCTGCAACTTCTAGAAACGAAGTATCAAGGTCTAACTCACCAGGGTGAAAAGCACAAGAGTTCTTCCAATTGTCATCTGTGAGGAAGAATGCTTTGCATCGAGCGCACTTGGCTTGTATCTCTATCTCGTGTCTTCGGCGCTCTGCTTCCTGCTGAGCTTCGAGCTCTCGCCGTTGGCGGTCTGCTTCGAAGATCTCTGCTATTGTTCGCTTTTTCTTTTGGGGAGCCGCTGGACTTGACCTCAAAATCTTGGTTTTATTTTGGATAGCATTCAGATCTGGCCACCAAGTCGGGACTTTAGAGGGTAGCAATGCAGTCTCGTCATGTCCGGGAGAATTCTTGATCTTCTTCTGCTTCGCTGGAATTGGTGGTGAAGAAAGTAAATATCTTTTCCTCTTTCCCGTTTTCTTACCCTTTCTCCTAACGTACTTGAGCTCAGGGCTTCCTTCTCCCTCTGAACTCGAGTCAAGAATCCAACTTCGACGTGGGAACTCATCCTCGTCACAACCCAACAGCTCACTAATAACATCTCTACATTCTTCAAAAGTCTCGCAGACACCCTCAACCACTTGTCTCAAGCCCTCCTTACTATTTCTCTCCTCCAACTCCAGAGTTCCGGAAAGGTATTGAGCGAGCTCGTGGCTTTGTGGACACCGAGTCTGGAATTGCCTGAGAGCTTCTTTCAGTTCGGGGATACTTGCTCTTTGAATGAGATTTTCGAACGACGCCATACTTGATCTCGGAAGCTACATTTTCAAGCCAGAACGAATAAGAAAAAGTACAGGAAATGAGTGGGTTTAGAGGAAGTGGCGCGTGAGAGCGTGTCATTTCGCGTTTTCAGGGGCTGGAAATTCAGATTGGGCTCAGCCACAGGGGGTGCTTTAGCCACTGCGGGGCTCTTCATAAGCTAAACATCGCCTAAGTTATCCTTTGTCAACGTCCTTCGACCTTTGACAGACAAGACCCAGTGGACTGAGAGAAGTTTGATATCCTAACTGCTTGTTGAAACAGGGGAATATCTGACGGAATTAGATCAAACGCATAGATTGAGCTCGAGGACAGGGGATTGTGAAGATGCGAAGCCACGTAACTCGTAAGGAAGAAGTCTGCCCCTGAAAACCAGATCAGTTCGAGTCTCAGCCAGCCAGCGTGTGATTGCGACGTTTGTTTCCTCGGGGTCAGATTGCGCAAGATCAATTCCTAGCTCGACTACCTGCTAGTTGAAATCCTCTTCAGCTCCTTGGTACCGAGCCCTTGAGTCTTTCCGGTCCTCGAAGGTACGATGAAGTGTTGTACCTCCATCTGTTCCGATCTACTCGATAAATGCCATCCTCTGGTGCATGATGTCAGAGCATTCTTCGCTTGTATTTCTTTCAGCAGCAACGTTTCGATACCAGCTACTGTCTAGGGCATGAGTTGAATTGCTTTCCTCCGTCTGTTTTTACATCGCGTGTCTGATCTTGTCTGTCCAGTCAAGTCATCCTCTACTTTGCTGTGTTATCTTCTGCTGTCTGTCTTATTTAAGAAGTCTTAACATAAATGTTTTGGATAGAAGGCGCGATGACACCCCCCAACATCCTACGCCATGCGGGATATTATTCCAAACGCTGACTTGACTTGAATTTGGACATGCGTCACGTCTTTCGGTTTTCTCATGCTATCATTTTTTGCCATTGTTTCTTCGCATCCTGCTTATGATTCTGGATTGAAGCTCGTGGTTTCTCGAATTTCGAGTTTGTAAAAGATGGCTTCAAGATAACAAATTCAGAAGAGGTTCGAGAAGGCAAGCTTGGAAATTCTTATGTATCTTGGAGGCTGCGTGGGATCCGAGTCCCCCTTGTGCAGAGGTGTGGTGTCGTTGGCGCCCTCATTCTTGACTGATACCTAAGGCTAACTCATCGGCGTTGGCTTAGACAAAGGGAAGCGGGGCTTTCATTGAAAATGAGTTCACAAATCAAGTTTGGATAGTTTCCCAGACTTAGCCAGTCATATTTCACGCTGAATCGTCCGTCTAACTGTAATCGTTTATTTTTCAAGCCAAGCTGAAAGCTTGTGTAACGATGGTAACGCCCAGCCTTGAGAGATATCATGACTTACATTCATGTCTCATATCATTCTGCCTCGCCTGGCTTTAGTAATCCTGCACAGCCTACTTGTGGTGCCAAAATCGCTCTCGCCAGAACCCAAGTGCTCAAGCATGAAGGCGGCCCTTCGGAGCTGCTCTCCATTCTGCGTTTTCTCCACATCAAGGAAGTCTAGAGTTTCTTCACCTAAGACGATAGAACTTCGTTCGCTACAGAACTCCAGCGATGCATCTTCCCTCGATATCTCATGTCCTTGCGCGAGCAGCACCTCTCCTCGCGCCCCGGCAAAGCCTTTCGTTTTCGGATTACCCAGCTTGCGCGCAATCTTGCCTCTCATACCTCTCCGGTTCAACGAACTGTATCACGCCAGGTATCACAGCAACGGAGGCAAATTATTGTCTCTGCAACGATATTCCTTATCTCAGCGCAGTTGCAAAATGTACTTACAACAATTGCGGAGTTTCCATACTCGACGAAATGGCCCAGATATCCGTCAGCAACTGTGCATCTACTGGAACCCCGTCCGCTCTCACTGTGCAAGAAATGATTGATGAAGGTCTTCCCAGTAGTGGTACGTTGATTTCCATGCATAGATTTTGTACTCTTGTTAAGTCATAAACCACTCCGAAAGCTAATCAGTGTGGTTGCAACAGTTTCTTCCGCAACGTCGTCCACGGTAGCGAGGTCCGAATCCACGACCTCAGCAGCAGCACCAGAAAGCACTCAAACCGCATCGATAATCGTGAACGGAAATGGAAACACCGTCGGAACCAGCTCAGGCGGGAGCAACTGTGTTGATTGCAATAAGAGCGGAGGCATTTCGCAATCAGATAAAATTGCGCTGGGGATCGGAATTGGGTTCGGGATCCCATCAGTCATTATTGGAATAGTGGGAATTTGGTAGTGAGTTGTACTCGTCCGGTGAAGCCCCAAAGAGGAATGGCTGACTGATACAGTGCTAGAACTCGAAAGGACAAGGAACCAAAACACGAGAAGACATTGCGAGGCGAGAGAATCGTCAATGGTAGTAACGGCAGGAATAGACATTCACGGCACGATGATATTGAGATGGAAGCGGGCGTTGTGGCCATACCTGAGCTTGGTAGTAGGGTTTGATTTGGCAGACTGTGTATTTTGCGAACGTGTCCTCATGTTTGGACGTAAATACCTGATGGACAGTATGTCTGCGGAGTTCTTAATTAATGGAGCACTTATGTTATTAGTTTCAAAGTTTAAACCAACGGAGCTTTGTAAGGAGGACAGAATACCAAAGGAAGAAACGGTAAGATTTCAGTGGTCGGGAGCTGTCCCCGGACAATCTAAACCTCGTTTCAGATAACCTATCCGGAGTCAAGCCAAGCTCCATCTCATCGAAGCTATAATCGTCCTCTAATAATACCAAAGCATTCCATCTAGTTGATAGATCGCTGATCGGTCGTTCCCCCTCTAGTTCCTTGATAGTAAAGTGTGACATTAGTGTGCTTGTGAACATAATGCACCGTGTACCTAAGGAACATAGATCCAGCGCATGCTGCCATGTTACTGTCGACTTATATCGCACAGAATGCAAGAGTTAAGAAGATATTCTCTTGAATTAAGTGTGAAGCTTTTCTTTTGCAAGAAGCACTTTGCATTGTGATCCAGCAATATAGAAAGGGATGGCTTTGACAAATGCTTAATTGGCATTATATACATATACTTAACGAGCATGTGTACGCAAGTTTAAGCTACCAGCCCCAAGTGCCCCTCGCTCAAGACTGCAAGAACTTAAGCAAATCCTCATTAACCTCATCAATAGCCGTATTCGGCAACGCATGTGCACCCCCAGGATAAATCTTCAACGTTCCCTTCTTCAACAACTTAATGCTCTCCAAAGCAGCCGCCTTAATCGGCACAATCTGATCCGCCTCGCCATGCAACAGGAGCACTGGGATATCAATGCTCTTCAAGTCCTCCGTGAAGTCTGTCTCCGAGAAGGCTTTGATGCAATCGTAGGCGCCTTTGAAGCCGCACAGCATGCCTTGCTGCCACCATGATTGGATGAGGCCTTGAGAACTCTTGGCGCCGGGGAGGTTGAAGCCGAAGAAGGGGCCGGTTGGAACGTCGAGGAAGAACTGTGCGCGGTCGGTCGTCATGGCAGTGCGGAAGCCGTCGAAGACGGAGATAGGGAGTCCGTTAGGGTTGCTTTCCTTGAGAACCATGCAAGGAGGAACAGCGCCAACGAGAACGGCTTTCGAGACACGAGACGAGCCGTGACGGCCGAGGAAGCGGGCGACTTCTCCTCCACCTGTGGAGTGTCCGACGAGCATGGCGTCTTTGAGATCGAGGTGCTCGATCACGGTGAGGAGGTCGTCGGCGTAGGTGTCCATGTCGTTACCGTCCCAGGGCTGGCTGGAGCGTCCATGACCTCGACGATCGTGAGCAATGACGCGGTAGCCGTGGCTCCCTAGGAAGAACATTTGGTTTTCCCAGTTGTCACTATTGAGAGGCCAGCCATGGCTGAAGACTACGGGTTTCCCAGATGGGTTACCCCAGTCCTTGTAGAAGATCTCGGTCTTGTCTTTTGTTGTAACGAAAGGCATGGTGTATGAGATTAAGTGGTTCTGAATATGTGAGAGACAGAAGTGATCGAAACTGAGATACATGTGAGGACTATGAGATATACTTATAGAATAACTTCCCTGCTCTCGAGAGCCTTGTGGATTCCAGAAGCGGAAACAGTCTCCGCCAATTAACAGACCACAAAAGTAAGATGGAAGGGTGGGGGGCCATTGAGCAGCCGAGACTCTCGAATCGCAGGACCTAGTACTCAGTGATGTAGTCTCAGAGTGGGACGAAACCTCGTCCCAATCTAGAGCCTACCAAATCTAGTCGTCTTGAAGATCAAAGGCCTGACATTGCCAAATCACAGCTCTCGCTTCCCACGCGTTCAAACCCGGCCCCAGCACTCATCATGCGTACTCAATCGTTCGTGGAAAAGTAACGGGCAAATAAAAATAGGTTATAGAGGACGACAAAAATGATTACTTAAGATCTGATTGGTACGGCGGCTGCATACAACCAGACTGGATCGTGGATCATGTAAGAGGATTACTCATCGGCAGAATGAAGTCATCCCCAATAACTCATTGCTGACTCAGGAGACCAACCCTGTTGTTTTCCGTTCACAGCGAGCTTGCTCCGATAAACTGGAGACTGATAATTATCCTTGAGTTACCATAAAGCTACCGGATAATTGTTCCATGCCACATGAGGTGCTGGGAGCTACCCCGCTACTGAGCCACATACACGAGCATGTGAAGCGATGATTCAGCGATGTTTCTCGACGCATGAATAGTGCACACTAAGTGATATAAGGAATGAGATGAAGGTACTTCCTGCGTCTCGAATATAGAAGTACAGAAGTATGCATGCCGAGAAGTTTCGGCTGGATTGCCAGCGGATGTCCCTCGAGTCCCTTCGTAGACAACATAGAGAGTGCTTCGCTGGGAAAGCTTTACTATCCAGACCCTTGAATCCCCCGGAATTTTCTTCCGGGCTCTTACTAGCTGTTGTGAAGAATACAGTAAGAAATTAGAGACAAGAATGGAGCCAAGCATAATGCATCGCAATTCGGACATTCCAACAGGCTTCTGATTTCTGACCAGGAAGACTCCAGCCGCGATATCAGAGAATGCAACATAAACAAAACAGCTTCGAGTTTCTCAATCGTCAACATGTCGTGAGAACGGCCACTCGGCCAGTGTGAAGCCGAGTTGGAGAGAAGAGAAGGGGAGAGAGGCGTGCGATGGCAGGAGGGCCTCGAACAGCCTAGCGTCAGGGTCTTACAGGGGTTGTCAGGACCCTGAATTTTCGGACTTAACGTCAAAATTTCCCCATGATGTTCAACATGGGATTGTCATGAAGATCCCAACTCGAGATTCAATGCATTTTGTCCAACAGAGAAAGATGCAGCCCACGAGCCCCGAATCCTCCTTCTCCTTCAATTCTCGCTGTTGACGATGCATCCCAGGCGTTGCTTAGCTCTATCTCGGCCTAGCTCACGCGTAACCACACGGACTCGGGCTGCGCTTGTTTGCACTGCCGACTTGGGGCATACGATAGCTCCTGCCTGGGGAAGCAGAATTCGCGCTTGTCTTAAGCTGGGTCGCCATCTTTCCGTCTCTTGCCTCCTTTCTGTTCCTCTCCTCTCTCTAATGTCCTAGATCTGCCTCGCCTCAGAGTGTTCCTAGACCACCATTTGGATCAGTAAGTCTAGACCCCAAGTACAGTCGTGTCTTGCTTTTGCCGCCAGAGCGACGCTTACTGATACAACTTCCAATTCAGATCAATTTCTCCCCCGGGGCGGCCTCACGATGCTCGATCCATTCCTCCCTCCGCTCCCCTGGCTCAAGGCTCTTGTCCAGCCAGTATGCGACTCCCTCTCGCTGCACACATTGCCACTGCATATCCACGAGATCTTGTACGCATTTGCTCTATACCATTTTATATTTGCATACCTTGCCCCTCCGCTATCGAGTCTCCTGCTGCCGAACAGCTATACGAAGCTCTCGTATGAAAGCAAGCTTCGATGGAATATGCATTGTGCCTCTATGACCCAGAGCGTGGCGATTTCCATACTGGCGCCATTGATAATAACGATTGATCAGGAGAGAAAGGGCATGAATCTTGAGGAGAGGATGTGGGGATATACCGGAGCTGCAGGTTTGGTGCAAGCACTAGCCACCGGATATTTCCTCTTCGACTTGGTCGTTATGATTCGCTATCTTGACGTCTTTGGCTTGGGGATGTTGGCTCACGCCTCGAGTTGCCTAGTAACGTACACCCTTGGATTTGTACGTTTATCTGGCGATGGTCCTGGTGAGTATCCTTTTTATCTGCTAATTTTCTCTCAATAGCGGCCTATCTTCAACTACTATGGTTGTGTGTTTATGTTATATGAGCTTTCAACGCCGTTTTTGAATATTCATTGGTTCTTCGACAAGCTGGGTATGACTGGTACCAAGGCACAGCTATACAACGGCTTGGCGCTCCTGTCGGTCTTCTTCAGCTGCCGTCTGGTATGGGGAGCTTATTCCTCTTTCAATATTTACCGAGATGTCTGGAACGCGTTGCATTTGCGCAACAGCGGGAAGTTTGAGACTAACGATGAGCTGATGAGGTACGGGAATGGTCGGTCTCTGCCGATGTGGCTTGTCGTTCTGTATATGGGCGGCCATGTTACACTCCAAGTGCTGAATGTCTTCTGGTTTGGGAAGATGATTGCGGCAGTCAGGAAGAGATTTGTGAAGGTAGACAAGAAAGCGTGAGGCGGTTTAAGGCTATTATGCTACTACCGGTAGAGAGAATAGAACGAGGGCACACCTCAGTAGGGCTGGTCATGTGTTCTGGGAGCGAGTACTTTCCATTTGCTCTTGCTATCATTTCTTGCCGTTGTTTCTTGCCATTCTTTTTTCCTTCACCAACCAATCGTTTCGCAGACCATTAAATTTTCTCCTCCAATATTATCGCAATTCATTCTTTTGGTTTCTGTCAATACTACCTTGGCAGAAGTTGCCAGAGGAGAGTACCGAAACTGCCTCCCTGATTTACGCACACTCACATGAATCCATTTGATATGTAAAAGGGCAGCAAAACATCTTCGGATTCTGAAATCAAACCCACTACAAGCAACCATCTACTTCACAATCCTCTCACACAACAGCACGTGCCCACCGCCCGATGCAAAATATCACCTCCAAAATATACCACTCCCTGAGCCGACCGTCCTTCAGCCAAGAATCGATCAAGCCCAGCGAGTCCATACCCCGAACAATCCTCAGTCAGACCTCCCTGGTCCAATGTTCGATGATACGGACATTCGAGACTTGATTTGGACGCGGAGTTACTGAGAGACCAGACGTCGTGGTTCAGTCCGAGGAGATCATAATCCAGTTTGCTTCGAGATGGTACGGTGGAATCATCTGGCCAGATTTTGGCTGAGGGCAATCCTGAGAGAGAACGAGCTTGGTATTGACTGTGCGCTGAGTTGTGGGTGGCGGCTGTCTGGTCGTAGCTCCAGGGAATTGGCTGATGTGAGGTCTTATTATGGTCGGTATGATCTTTGGGGCGCGCGCTGTTGCAAGGAGACTTCCTACAGCTTGTTATCAGGTCAAGTGTTGAAGGAGGCTCTCTCTCGGACGTACTCCTTCGACTTTGTGGTCTTTTTGGTGGAGACTCTTGAAGATTTTGATGGCATGATGAGGACAGATGAGGACTTGGACATGATTCTGAGCTGTTGCTCGGATGAGGGAAGAGACCATTCTCCTTGTCTTATAGCATTGCCTTTCTGGGTCCATTGAGGCCACCTTCGGGACGAGGCGACTTATCTCTAAGCTGGCGGCAAGTAGCAGGGCAACATTTTACCTTGGAACGCCTTCCCACAGCTCGATGCTTTGACAACATGCAATCATCATGGACCACGTCTGGAGGAGGCCTCAAAATCTGGGCTGTGCGCGTATGAGACCCAAGTTCCTGGTTGCCGACTCGAGAAACGTGACCAAACATACAAGCAAGACCTCTGAGGAGGCCTCAATGACCAGGGTCAACATTCGGTCCGGAATTGCAACTTGAGGCCCCATTCTCATCGGTCCGGAAAGGTGTTTCGGAAACAACGATCTTCGACTTGTTTTGAGGCCTCTCGCCACCATTCTGAGAGCTTCCCATTGGCTAATTGGTTCCTGTGCTGCATGCAATCACCAGGCACGGGATGTCCAGACAAATCAGCCTCGCTTGAGGAGGCGCATTCTGTGGCTTGAAAGACCCCCGGTCACACATCAGAAGGCTGAAGGGGCCTCAATTAGCGCGGAATCGTGGACGGCGCTCTTTTAAGTGCGCATTGTCCATCGTACCTTTCCCCCTCCTGCATCGCGACTACCCGCGTCTGAGGAAGAGGCCTACCGGCTGTTTCTTCTCCTCGAAGTCCACAGATCGACTGTGGGACTTCGTCCAACATTCACAACGAGCGGAGCGTTATCTCCGCATAACACTACATTTCGAGTTACAATGATCGGCAACTAGGTTACAATAACGACCTCACCGACCCCTCTCTCCTCTACCTCAGTCAAAGTGAACTCGATTCTTATCAGATATGGTATCCAGAATCTGTCGAGAATCTGTTCACTCACTATAACGGCGAGCCTTGCTCGGTCAATGGCGATGATGGCATCCCATTGGAGACCGCAGCCTCGCCAGTACCTCTCACATCACATGACACCAATGTTCCAACTTCAGATGTCATTTCCAGCAACCCAACCCCGTCCGATCCCTGGTCAGCCTTCTCAACTCCCGCTGCCAAAACCAACGACACCAGTCCTTCGACCATCACCTTCACGCCCTCTGGATCCCAAAGTCAAAGCACTGCAGCTTACGCAACGCCTGCAGCAGGGAACCAGCGCAGTGACGATCATGTCGAGGAAGCTGTCGAGTTTCGATGTCCCCATTGCTCAGAGGAGAAACCTACTCTGGGCGAGCTCAAGTAAGTTCCCATCCCCGTTCTCACGTCTCATCACACCCCCAACTTCTTGCTAACCATCTCTCATCCAGCCGCCACATCAAAACCCACACGCTGCCATACCTATGCAACTTCCCAGGCTGCGGGATCGGAAAAGCTACACAACGGGACGTCGATCGTCACAAGGACACCCACGGAAAGATCCGGCTCTACTTCTGTCCCGTTCCCGGCTGCCCATGGCACGTCAACGGGCCTAAGGTCGGCTTCTCCAGGCGATTGGATAATGCGAAGAGACATCTCAAGTCACATGCTAATAATCATGACTTGTCTGTGTTACGAGAGGATAGTCAAGGACGACTGATAGAGTGTAGAGGTGGAGGTGGTTGGTGAGGTCGTTTATTATGAAAGATGTTAGAAGACGGTTTACGACATTTTCCTATAGCTACGACAGATGATTTTCAAAGGGCTATGGACTGTTTGCATTGGGAATGGGGAAGCTGGTGGGCAGTTAGGCTGAGAGAAATTCGGGATCTCCTGCTAACTCCGCTCCGCAAACGCGAGTGTGCATTCGTTGAAAATATATCAATGTCTTTGATAGACCCTTTCCAATCTAGGGTCTTCTTGGCAGAGCTGGATGAATTTGCTCTTTGTCTATCTCAACTTTTAAAGTGCCATTGTGCACCGATCAGGGACCAGAGTATCGAGGAAGCAATCAACAACATCAGAAATAGTTATCGATATGGGGACCGCATGCTATTAAAGAATGGAATTGACCATTTGCTTTACGTGCTAGAAGCAATGAAACTGGTAAGTGCTTTGCTGAACCTATCTATCCTTGTGGCGCTGCTGATACATCATCTCGTCTCAGGACGTGGTCATCCATCATATACGCTGTCTCAACCCCTTTCGGATCGAAGACAACGTCAGTTTCGAGCAGAAGTTCTTCATGAAAAAAATTATTGCCAAAAGAAGAGCCAACACCGGTGCTAGACTCCCACGTGCAGAAACCCAAGACGGGCCCCGACCTCCCACAGCCACACCACCATTCGAAGAATACTTTGTCATCGCTATTGGAAAACTATCTGCAATCTCTTCGTCCGAGCAGCAACCATTAGCTGCTGCTTTGGATGAATTGGGGCATCGGCACGGTACGGAAGATGTCTAAGTCCTGAGCAGGACGATAAACTGCTCATTGCGGTGCCGCAGCGTGTATGAGAATGCCTATCAGCAAGCTGTCTGTTTCATCCCCGCTTTGCACACGTTCAATCAGGTTATGTCCTCACGGACTGTACGGTGGCGCGCGGCTCGCTCAAAATGAAGTTATGTGGTAACGCGTTTCGATCAACATTGGAATGCAAAATCCAGCATAACTTCATATTGACCCTGAGTAATGCGCGTTGGGAATGAAACACGACTATAATGATGTTGTTTACGACATACTCTATCCCCTCACGCCTTGGAATGTCAATAGCTTGAGCGATTGATCAGTCAGCTCATCACCATTCCATCATGATCGTTCACTAGACAGAATAATACAGTTAGGAAGGGCGGACCCCCTTACCTGATAAATTTCCCGCTGCTTGGGAACATCAAATTTTCGCCATTTGCCGGAGGAGGAAGCGTAATGGGAACCCAGCGGGCGCGCCCGGGAAGGTTACTCAGGGTCTCCTTTGTCAGAACTCGAGCCATTACTCTGCGTACATCACCAATCCCCCTTTGATGAATTTACCTCCATAGAGTGTTCAAAGAATCCTGGAACATTCAGATTCTCGATACCTACTGTTATAACAGAATTATTGTCCCAGTTCCTTCGGAACATCTATAGAGTGGTAATATTCACAAGGGGAGAGCGGAGTTGCTGTACGCAGAGTAATGGCACAAGCTCTTATTTCCTTGGCTGGATATGTTGGTATTGGGAGCCGATCTGATTTTTTCTGCAATTTCTTGATCTGGGTCTAATAGTCGGTGGGCATCTCCTGCTCGCTTCGCTCACTGTCGGGGAAAGCAAGTGTTCAACCAAGTGTCCCGGCGAGATTTTTGGTGGGGTTTCGAAGCGAGCAGGAGAGGCCCACCGACTATTAAGGCCTCGAGATAGAACACATGGGGAATCGAGACTTGTGGGGAACTGTTCGCACCCCACTGGGGCTATGCGTTGGCAGTCTCTCAGATTTACTATCTTGCGGTTTCGAAACTTTGTCATCTTGATCTTCGTCTAGTTATGATTGTCTTATTAGGTTTTATTTTGCAAAAGTCAAAAAGTGCTAATTGCACTCATTATGACCTTAATACTAGCCGTGATATAAAATGGAACAGGAAAGAAATGGAAATAGACGCCTTTGAACACAAGATTCCATTGCCTGTTCCATTTTATATCACGGCTAGTATTAAGGTCATAATGAGTGCAATTAGCACTTTTTGACTTTTGCAAAATAAAACCTAATAAGACAAAGATATCTATTACTATGGTGTTTCCTGCGCCACGCTATACTATTTACTCCATTTTCCGTTTCCTGCAGAGTATATACACTTAATTCAAGCTCGTCTCTCCTTCAACCACTTCATCCAACTTCTCATGATCCAACAAACACCCACACGGTGCCCTCTGCCTCACCCCATCATTCTCTGTCTTCCCGCCCTCTCTAGCATAATTCAACAAGCACCTACTTTGCTCTCCCTGCTCATCAACCCCCGTCTCCCCATCCTCACTAGCATAAAGCTCAAACATCATCATCGGAAAGTCTTCATCACTCATCCCCCTCTTATGACTCTGCCCTCTCATCCACCCCCTCCCATCCCTCTCAGAACCGAACACCAGCGGCTTAATCTTCGCCCACCAGCACCAATACACCACTCCGCTCCCCAATATCCCTAACGCCGTAGCTGGGTACGCATAATACGGGAACCTCCCATCACCCTTCGCAGTCTCGGGTTTAATCCACGGCAACACCAAGAGCAAACAATTACTTGCTGCAAAGACGATCGTATACACTTTCCTTGCGCGAAACGGCGATTGCCAGTTCTCGCTAGGCGAAGCCTGGAGGTATAACAAACCAAGCGAGATAGCGACACTGATCACCGAAACCGGATATCCACCAATATCAACGAGGAAATTATAGATTTCGCCCGGCGGCGGGACGACAATGACGAGCACTGAGACCAACCAATGCAGAAACAACCCGGGGGTAGGAGAATCCCACTCGTTCATACCCGCAAAGAATCGCGAGAACGGGAGGAGTCCATCACGTCCTAGTTCCTGATTCACGCGCGCCTGAGCAAACGATGTAGCAGCGATGTTCCCGAATGCAGAGATGATGATGAAGAGCGGGAGGACATTCTCGCCGATGACGGGCCCGAAGAGAGTTTTGAAGAAATGGCCGGCGATGACGACGCCCGAGGTGCGGAAGTCGTCTTTGGAGATGACGAGGAAGTAAGACACGTTGGCGAGGATGTAGCCTAGGGAGACGAGGGAGAGTGCGATGGGGGCCGCGAGCCGGAGAGTGGGGATCGGGTTGTGGATTGAGGAGAGGACTTGGTTGGCTGTGCTGTAGCCGCGGAAGCAGTAGAGGATTTTCAGCAGGGCGGTTGCGTAGTCGTAGGGTTGGGTGGAGGAGCCGGAGAAGAGGGAGCGGAAGTTTTGTTGTGCGGTTGAGAGGTGGGTGTCTGGTATTAGGATGTTGTCGAGAGGACCCCCTATTCCGCCGCCGAGCCGTCGGCGGGTGAGAGATGAGGTGGAGGACCCAACACCCATGAGTGCTCCTGCTATCCCAGAGAGTATCACAATCACGAGGATCAGCATCTTGCCGACGCCGAGCACGTTGATGATTCGTAGCCCCAGCTTTTGATAACGCGCGTGGATGAAGCAGAGTAGAGTGATCACTCCTACTGCAATCGTCCGGACGTTCCATCTGTTGACATCGATTTCGAGGGCGTACATCACGTATTCGCCTAGAACTATGCAGTTCGGTGTACTGAAACCAAGGAGCACGACGTAGGACATGAACATGCATGATGCCAACATCCGCGGTTTCTTGAAGATCCGCTCAAGGTAGATGCGCTCTCCTCCTGAGCGGGGAATTGCAGTCCCTAGATCCAAGTACACGGCCAGTCCGCAGAAGGAAATTAGAGAGCCGATGATCCATAGTAAAAGAGAGGCTCCGACTGATCCTACAGAGTTGAAGATTGAGGAGGGGATTGAGTAGATGCCAACGCCGACAGTTTTGCCGAGAATAATGTTGATGGCAGAGAAAGTGCCTAATTTTCCGTTTAAGGCTGACAAGTTAAATTGTGGGGTGAGAGGTAAGAAGTTGTGTGCCGCTGAGGGAGAAACAAGTGTGGCGCTCGATGATGTATCATCGTCTGAGAGTGACTTTGACCGGTACGGTGATTTTGAGTTTTGGTTGCTTGGTGACGCTATGGAAAATGTCCTTGGCGTCGCCAGGTATGTTGAGCTTGTGTAATATCCATATTCTCGAGCTCGGTCTGTATTGACAAAGAGTCCGTTGCCCCGCTCTGAGCCATCGCTGGTAGGAGGCCGACATCTTCGAGGGGTGACGGGTGATCGACAGCTGATTTCGATAAAGTTGTTCCGTAAGGGCGATGCCGCTGTCGAGATTGCACCTCCTATAAAGGAGCGTGATTGGGAGAATCCCGGCATCTAGAAACCTTTGAGAGAATTTGAGAGAGAGAATTTAAGGTTGTGGGGATCTCATTGGAGGGTGTGGTGGAGGGCGATCAATGCAGGAACGGCCCGTAACGAAGTGAGCTGGTTTTTCTCCTTGGGGAATAGAATTGGAAAGGACGCCAAGTGGGAAAGTGTGGGGGAATGAGTAGATATGAGTGAGTTCTTTGACACACAAGACCCACAATACTTGACAAGAGATATTAGTGCCGAAGTCCCAGATCAGCATAAGACGAAGCTCTCCCCTCGGCAGTGAGGCATCTCATTCTGCACACGCAATAGGATGAACTTTAGCCCCAAAAAGGCCTTGAAAAATGGAACTCCTCATCAACTTGCTGGCAGGTTACTGGGTCCGGCTGGTTTTCGTTTCAGCAAGTAGTACTCGCGTCGCTGATGGTGAAACTCAACCGGGTCCGGATAGTTGACTTCCAGCTGACGTCCAGCTGACAGCGCTGCTATCCTTATGGATCAGCCTCAGATGCGCCACCCAAAAAGAAGGTTTAGGCTCGGCGAGTCAAGAGCTGTATCGAGCACAATTGGCGCAGAGACTGGTCTGACATGTCATGTCAGATGCTGAGACGAGGTCTGATAGAGACTTGGGATCAAACGAAGCGAGAGGTCGCGAGTGGATTCAAGGGGCTTAAGCGAGGGCACGTGCAAACCCAACCCCTCCCCCTTCTCCCCAGAATGCTCGAGGCTCTTCCCTCACCCGGTTTCTCAAAAGCGACGATCAATGCTATGCAACGGCCCAGGAAGAAGAGCCGATGTCAAATGTTTGCTTTCTTAGCAACTGCCGTCACATTGCTCAAGGTTGGTATTGGCCTGTCGGACAATTTCTTGTTTCGGGATGGAACATTCTATTCTCAACTAAGCTCAAACTGGCGATCACTTGGCTCGCCTCAATCCTTCGGACAGTTTTCGATCTACGAAGCAGAATTTGAGAACCTCTATTATTGTCTATTTCAGGTGGTCTACCCTCAATACTTCCCAGGTGGGACTCTGGATCTATTCTTGTCTATGCTATCTTTAGGCGTCGAGCTTCAGTCGTTCTAGCACGGCGTCAACCTTTCCGAGGAGAACCTGGTAATTGATAGCATCAGCTGCGAATTCGTCGCCAGCGATTTCACCGTCGAGCGTCCTGATCTCGCCGTTCATAAATGGATTCGATGCTGGATCCGCAGGAATTATTTCCGCCTTCGCGGGTTCTGACTGCGGTTCTGCAGAAGCTGCGATGGCATGCGCGGCCTCCTGCGCGGCCTCCGCGTGTAGCTCTCCATTTTCATCCATTATGTCTTCGAGACCCGAATCTGTGAAACGGAGGCGGAAACGCTCAGACAGATAATATCGGATGCTAGCGGGTGTCAGCTATGATCTACAGTTTGGACGAAACTTAACATACTCATCTAGTAACTCAATACTGTCCGTTTCTTGGCGTTTCTGAATCCTGGATGCACTTTCTTTGATCAAATCCTCGAATTCTTCCTCGTCGATGTAATCCTCTAATCGATATGCCAAATATCGTGCACTGAATTCTTCCAGTCGCTGGACCTTTAAGAACCAAGCAGCATGAATCACATCGTACACATTAATTTGCTCTACTTCGACCTCTTGATCCTGGCCCGTTTGGTTGTGACTTCTGTCTGCAAGTCCCCCACTGCCCATTCCGATCGTGGAGATGATGACAGTCGCCTTGGTCTTCAACTTTTCGATGAAGAGCATGTCTGCGGCGAACAGCACATCTAAGGCATACTCAATTGGGATATCTGCTTTCTCCGTGTAGAGGAAGGTTAAAACAATTTCCAGGACTGCAGGACTACAGTCGACGTTCACAATCTGGAGGTACTCAGTGACTTGAGCTTCTTGGAACGACGATCCAAACATTGCTTGGAAATACTCGGATCTCAATAACATGGCGCGGTGGACGGGGAACAGGACGGATTTTCTAGGCTTCCTGACAGTTGATGGTGATCTGGAGGCAGCAGAGGGACCAATTGGTATTCCGTTCAACTGACCAGCAGTATTTCGTACTTTTGGCGTTTCGGTTCCAGAAGCCGGTTCATCCTCAACCTCCTCGTCCGCTCGGAGCAAGACGTCCGCAAAAATCGCGTTGTCTCGACTCCATTTAACATCTTGAGCTTTGTTGTAGTCCACTTCGAGTTTGTATTTCAGCACATTGTTTCGATACCAGTCTTCGATTTGATTTCTGCCTCTTGTGACTTCATCTTGATGCCGTTGTCGTGCTAACCGCCTGTCATTGCCTGACAATATACTTTCCCAAAGCGAATCGATTTCTAATTGCTTGCTGACTTTGGAAATACCTTTAAATACATCTTCTTCGGTTACAAAGCTCTTATTGCTCAATCCAAGATCCGAGGGAACATCTCCAAGGTACAAATAACGTAGAGCAATTTGAAATGCTTCCGGTGGTATTGAGCTTGCCAATTTCCAAACAGCCGTTTCTGGAGCAGCAGCAAATTTCTTGGAGAAATATGGCGATCGTGCAGAGAGAATAAACTTATGCAAGTTCCATTGTTCCGAAGACGCAGTAAGGCAGATATCTGAAGTCTTCGGTTTCTCTCGCGTGAGCAAAGAGGTGATATGGGAGGCAAGAGGTTGCAAAGGATCTGTGCTTTTCGAGTAATCGTATTGAAGGAGCAGATTTCGGATTCGATTATTCAAAGCATTGTACAGGCATCGCTCGCCTTGGAAAGTATCTCGTTCGCAGAGAGCACCAGATTCAAGGAGTAATCGGACGACTTCGTAGTGGCCACAGAGACTTGCCTAGGAGAGTCAGTGAAGGCTACAGGTGCCTAGTGATAGAGCTCACCAGAATCAAAGGAGTATAATCAAAATAATCTCGGGCATTGATATTGACCCCCGAAGCAATCGCCTCTTGGCATCCTTTCAGATCTCCAACTCTGCAAGCATCGCAGAGCTTCTGGAAGTCTGCACTGACATCCAGTGGGCTATCGTCCCGCAGGACACCGGTCGCAATGAGCTGATGCTCGTCTTTGAGCTGGACTTCAAGCTGGTCTTTGCGGAGTACCATGTCTAAAAATGTTCCAAGCAGATGCGTGTGCCAGAAAATACATTTAGAAGAATCAAAGGGTCGAGGTCATTGTAGGGACTGAATCCGAAAATAGACTGACGAAGACAATGAACAAAATCCAGGCCTTAATTCCGTTATCGATTAGACCCTTGCCACCCTGAATCCCTGCAAGGCTCGGGTTGGAATAACCAATATCCGACCAGCCCGCCCCGGTCTAGTGGTCGCACCTGGCAACCACAAGCGACTGTTTACGCCGAAGACCACAAATCGAAAGAGACATCGCGAATTCTGCACTCCAGAGACGAAACTACATCGACCATATTTCACCACTTCAAGTAGAGGCATACCACTCGCTCATGGCCTTGGCTGTAGCAATCTTTTCATAACGACTCGTACCACGATACGGCGCGCACAATAGAAAGGCGATCATGTCGGAAGCAGACGACAAGTACGATGTGCTCGAGAAGATCGGTAAGTACCCGCGCTGTCCTAGCAGCGCACAACAACTAAGTGCATACAGGACATGGATCCTTTGGAGTTATTAGAAAGGTTCGCAGAAGAACAGATGGCCAGATTCTTTGTCGAAAGGAAATAAACTACTTGCGAATGTCGCAAAAGGAGCGGGAACAACTGCATGCCGAATTCTCGATTCTCTCCACACTTCGGCACCCGAACATCGTCGGATACTTCCACCGAGAACATCTGAAACAGAGTCAAGACCTTCACTTATACATGGAGTACTGTGGAAATGGTGACTTGGGGCGCGTCATCAAGGATCTTCAAGCGAAAAAACAGTATGCCGAGGAGGGGTTTGTTTGGAGCATGTTCTCTCAGCTGGTTACTGCTCTGTACAGATGTCACTATGGTGTGGATGCGCCTGAAGTTGGGAGTAATATCATGGGTTTGGGAAATTCTGCTAAGCCACGTCAACCAGCTGGGGGTGTTATGATTCTGCACCGTGATCTCAAGCCAGAGAATGGTATGTTAGTTTGTTTGTCTTTGCGCCGTGGTCCTGCTAATTGTTGATTAGTTTTCTTGGGAGAAGATAACTCGGTCAAGCTCGGAGACTTTGGTCTTTCTAAGATCATGCAATCGCACGACTTTGCTTCCACCTATGTCGGCACTCCTTTCTACATGTCACCCGAAATCTGTGCTGCTGAACGATACACTCTCAAATCAGATATCTGGTCGTTAGGATGCATAATTTACGAGTTATGTGCCAGAGAACCTCCTTTCAACGCGAAGACACACTTCCAACTTGTCCAAAAAATCAAGGAGGGCAAAGTCTCGCCACTACCACCGGTTTACTCACCGGAACTGAATGCTGTGATCAAAGACTGCCTTAAGGTCAACCCTGATCGACGGCCGGATACAGCAGCACTGCTCAACCTGCCTGTTGTCAAGTTAATGAGAAAGGAGAAGGAAGTAGTCGACTTGGGACGGATGGTGAAAAATAAGGAGGAACTTGCCAGCAAGCGACTACAAGAAGCTGACGAGAAAGTCAAGGCTCTGGAGGCAGACAAATCAAAACTGCGGCAAGAGATTGAAGCTTCTGTTAGAAGAGAATGGGAGCTCAAGGCTCATTTGGAGATCAATCGACTCGTCCAACTCGAGATTGATAGGTTACAGAAGAAGTTTGATCAGGAGGTCCACCAGAAGGTCGAGTCTGAGCTTGAGAACCGCTCCAGCACACAGAGTCACACGTCAGCAAATGGTTCCACCGCTGCATACTCCTCCGTTGGTACAAGTACAGATGAGAATTTCCCAGATTCGACCGACATTACAGAAGTCTCAATGAGTTCCCCTGAACCAGTCAAGGCTCTCAAGAAGAGCACCAGAACCCCGTTCGGTCGAGCTCAAACTATGTATGCTGGAACGCCAATGGATATCGAAATGGGTGAACCATCGCCTATATCCATTGCCTCCCTTTCGCTTTCACCTCGTCGCAACGGCACGACTAAAGCTCCAAGTGCTGGAAGAAACATATTCGCTGCCGCTGCAGGGGCTGAACCTCGATTGCAACCACTACTCATCGACTCGGAAGATTCCGGTGATGATGACCTCCCTCCCGTACCATCACCAACACGACAGAAGTCCGCGAAGAACCCGTTCAAAGCAAATGGCTCACGACCACCGTTGATTTCACAAAAGACAGCACCACTCCAAAAGCAAGGCTCTCAGCCCAATTTCCTTGCAGGCAAGGCTGCAACTGCACCTACATTGCCCACACTCTCCACTGCTCCTGATCTCCGAGCCCAACCGAGTACCACCGCCCTCAAAGAACGTAGTTCCTCGCCAAATCGGCGCCTCTCGAAAATCCCATCATCAGCGAACCTTGTCTCCCAAGAAAACGTGCCATTATCACCAACCCGCAAGCCAACCCTCAAGTCTAAAGCCTCGAACACTGAAGACCTGAACAAAATCGCCATTAAAAACAACATGGTCAAAACAGCCACTAATCCGATCATGGCTACCAAAGGCCGGACACTCGTCGAGTTAGCACAAGCCAGGGCAGGTGGTCGTGCCCTTGACGACGGAACCCGAAGCCCGGAGCCCAAAGGAAGAGCCTTTGCAGCTAGAATGGCCGAGAAAGAAAAGGCCGCGGCCGAGAATGGAGAGCCTCCGATTTGGGATCCTGAGTGCGATGATATGCCAAGTCCGTTCTTGGTGCGAACGAAAGCACCTCCCAGACGACTATGAGAAGCATCCTGCGAGCCACGACCACGAAAAAAATAACACGACGCTGAAAATTGAATTATAGCATGAGCTGAAGGATGAGAGGATACCCCATTCGCATTTTTTACAGCACGCATCAAGCATGCCGTCCAGGCACGTTTCCTTTGTCATTGCATGGAAGGGCAGTTGGAAAGAGAGAAGGTGCGCTCGCAAGCTTGGCGTTTCTTGGATTCGTCGTTGAATGAATGGATATGTATTGTACGTTGACACACGCGCCTTCTTCTGGAGTTTGGTTGGTGAGGTTGGAGTAGACACCTCGAGCTTCTCGCTCTCTTGAATTTTCAATTGATAGTTTCTTCTACTGGTTTTCGCGTGCTTGCTTGTGAAGTGCTTGATCGAGATAGCTCGCGAGACCAAACCTCGAGCTTGACCGCGAAACCCCTTCTTCAAAATAATTGAAAATGCCAGTGTGGTGGAAAGCTCGAGGTTCCAAATGTGGATAAAGAGTTATCGAATACAAGCAAGCAAGCGGCACCTCGAAATCATTAGCAAGAGGGATCTTGACTGCTAATTTCATCATATTCCTCTTGCATTCTCACTTCTCTCCACCGAAGAAAAGTCAAAGGAGGGAAGAAGCTAATAAGATAAAGAAAGCACAAAAAAAATTGGTTTATGTTTAAGCAAGTTCTCATCCGCCGCTGCTTGTCAACTGTGAATCAAAGAAAGGTTGGAACTTACTTGAGCAGGATGCTGGCGGCCGTGCGCCTTGGGCGCGACGTCATTTTGGCGAATGCCTTGTAGTGCGCCTTTCCTGGTGGGTGTCCGCCCACAACAGCGAAACCGTTGTATTAGGCAAGGCGCAACCCGATTCGTTTCGTTATCCGAAGAGGAATGTCCAGCCATGTGAGAGAGGAAAAAACCTGTCCAAACAATCAAGTCCACGACCTGGGGTGGGAGATGGACGTCTTCGGGGTGTCAGCCTACAACAGCATAACCGTTGTATCAGGCATGGCGCTACCCTTTGCTGGATCTCTTGGTACTGAGTCTAAGCGACGAGAGTTGTTAGTTATGGTAGTTTTGGGGAAGTTGAGACAAAGGAGAGACATGACGGTGACGCCGGACGGCCGGACGAGAACTGCTATATTTTTTGGCCGAAAACGAAGGTATTTTGGGTTATATTTGAGGTGAATGGGAATTAGGAGACGGAGGTTATTTGTTCCGTGATCAGGTGGTCTGTTGAGAGTTGAGGGGGAGAAGGTGAGGAGGGTCTTGGGGGAGGGTATTCACCTTGGGGATAGTTGGGCTGAAGTTAAAGATAACGAGAACTAAGTTGTGTAGCAACTGAACGCTCAAATGTGGCTTGAATAAGAATACTCGCTGTTTAATGATGTTTGGAATATAGGGAACATGAAGGAAAGTGCAAAAAGGGCCGGGTTGGCGTCACTTCTTTGACTAAGCAGATCGCTCAACTGGCGGAAGGAGAGGTAAATTTCAGTAGAACCAAAGGAGTATGATTTAATAGATGGAATTTCTTCCAAGCGTTAAAAGTGATTCTAGTGTCGGAGTTGTAGCAGTCTCTTATGAAGAAGTGCTTAGCATATGCTCTCAGGCAGCATTTAAAAGGCTTTTAATGGCTCTTATTCACAACATAGAACTATGTAAGGAAGCATTAATTCAAATAACTAAAGAGTTTCCACAGGTTGCAAATTACTTTCACATCCTTAGAAAGGAGTTGAAGAGTAAAGGGGCTGAGTCACGTGGCTGGCAAGCTGCCTCTCGCTCTCCTCGAGTCCTTGTTACCCAACCTCAGCGCGAGCAGTTGCATTGAAAGGATGGCACAAGAGAAACCAAGACTCAACTCTCAACTTCTTTTTTGTGCAGCCTCATCGTGCTAGATACTCGATCGGAGACCTTCATGTCCTCCTGAGCGGCAGTAAAGCCTATTTTAGATTTGAGGCCTCTTCGAAAATAGGAATCCGTCGAAAGCCTGTTCACCCCAGCAAATCATTGAAGTCCCAAACAGATGAAAACCAGCCGACGTTCTTCGTTTATGGGACAGGTTCACGATCGAAGCCGAGATTCAAGTTTGATTTATTCAACATAGATAACACGCGACCGCCACTTCCAGATGAAGCATCAGTACAATGGTTCTCAAAGCTGAACAAGTATGCGTGAAAAGATTCTGCGTGTTCACAAAGTCCTGACCGTCCTCCGCGCACAGATATCTAGCTACTGCGACTGCAAAACCGCTTTACTTGCGCTTACATGAAAGCAAACCATCCAGTATCATAGGAACAGCTGCAAACCCTGTTCGAGAGCGCTTGATACAGACATTTCAATCCATGAGGGTCCTTCAAGCTTTGCTAGCAGTCACATCTCTGTGTATTCTGCTCCAGAGCTTGCTCAAAAATACTAAGGAAATACTCCCAAAAAAATCCGCGGACCGTGGCGGCATTGGTCAGCTTACCTGCTGGTTCTAAGAAGTTAGAGCTTTTAGAAGGACTCGATGAGAGGACGAGTGACTCGTAAAGACCCCATACTTTAAAGGGTCATGTGTTCGAAATCAATTGGGTTGAAAATTCGAGGATAGATGGTTAGGCGGTCGGAGAGTGGCTGGAACCCTTCACAGATGAACAATAGCAAGACTACAAGTATAAACGATGAGCAATATGACTAGAACGCATGATGATTCTGTGGCATTGTGTGTAAAGGCTGGCTGTGGAAATTGGACTAACAGCCAACCCTGCAAATAAACCACCGAGCTCTGCCTCACGACTCCAAACGCCATGCTACAACAAGCATTAGTACCCTTCATCGCCATCGTCGTCATCATCGTCATTCATCCCTTCGCGGTCGTCAAATTTCATGAATGAGTCCTCGACCACACCATTTCCATCAGCCACGATGCTCTTCCATTGATCCTCGACTGTCTGCAGGATTTCATCGTTGAAGGCGAGATCCAAAGATGCCTCAGACGGCACTGTTGGATCGGTACTCGATGCTTGCTGCTCTTTCTCGTAGTAGAGACTGTATAAAAGCTTTCCTTCACCATTCTCGGTGGATTCCAAGAGAGCCGCCAAGGCAGCCTCGAGTACAGCTTTGCTTTCGTCAGTTTTTAGTGTCGTAGCGTAGAGAACACCTGAATTGTGGTCAGCAACGGCCGGTCAAATTTAATTATGAGACAAGCAAAAGCAAAAGAAGCATCATCAGACTGTCAGAGGTATGTTATCTTCAATGGAATTCAGACAATGTAGATAAGTATTCATAAGTTGGATCATCATGTAATGCGAGGAGAGATAGAAAAGAGAAGGCAATACTGACATTGATTTGCCGGACACTCTCCTGTTTCGCCGGAGTGTACCATGATATGGACCGGGTTTGGCTGAGCCGGTGCTCCTTGCAGAGAGTTAGAGGGGAAGACGACGACTGAGACAGCCGCTAGTGGGGAGCCTTCGACCGTGCTTTGGAATAGAGAAGTCAAGGGCGATGACACAACACCAATGATCTTAGAGACCACCTTTGGATTGGCCAGCTTTCTATACTCCCCATGGCCAATGAGCAGTCTTGACTTCACAATTTCGCCATTGGAAAGCTGGACTTGATTGAGCTCTTCGCCATCCACGGTGACAGTCACTGACTTCCCAGCGCCCGTTCCCAGGACATAGACGCCGCCACCCACGGCACCAGCTCGACAAGCAACTTGTGAAATCTCAGCTCCACCACCCCATTTCGGGACGACAGCACCGAAGCCGGGTCCGAACACGCCAATGGAGGTCAGGTGTCGAGCGATCCGTGGCAGGGCCCATTTCACTGGGATCTGATCGATAGGCTCGAACGCCAGCGTCAGTGCTGCAATAATATTCTGAAGAGTCAAGGAGAGCTGAAACTGCGAAGAGAGAAATCCAGCAAGTCCGCTGTCGGCATGAGATTCCCACGTTTCCGTTTGATTCTCGTAATCGACCACGAACTTCAAGAATTTCATCAGGCTTCGTTTTGCTCTGTTATCGATACTCTTGTCTTGCGAGATATCCTCTCGTCCATTCGGCAATCTTCGAAGTGATGTTTCGGCTGCTTTGTCATATATCCACCAGTTCCCGACTGCCTGAAATTCCAGCTGCCGGTAGACCTTCGACGTGACCAGTTGCGACAATAGTTTCGTCTTGGAGTAGATTATCTGTGGCGACAGAGTAAGGGTGTATGCTCTCGAGAATGACAGGCCTGGAGTTCCTTCCAAGGCTTCTGCCTTCCATAAGGAGGCATTTCGGAAAGGTTTCGAAATATTATCTGACGGCGTAAGCTTTGAAATCTGAAAGGGCTCGGTGAATGCCTATACCTTTCTGAACCTTCTCTACCCATTCATCGACTTCCTGTAAACTGAAGGCAGCCTCGGTGCCGCCATAGTAATCATTTTCGTCGACATGGAGAATCTTCTTGTTCGAGCGGGACAGAGCTCTTCATCTGGGTCAGTCAGAGATGATCCAAGACGCTCGAACGAAGGAAAGAGCTCACAGGGCAAGCAAAGAGTTCTGCAGACCCGTCCCCGAGATCAGAACATCCCATCTCGTCTCGCTCAAAGACTCCATGATTTGAGGTCGAGAGAAAAGTGCTGTGCGGGTCAAGAATTGGAAATTGTTCGAGCTAGGATGTTAGCTTCGCGCTAAACCGCAAACGGCAGCGGGCACAACGACATCAAAATCTTCTCTTCGATAATTTTCTGATTCTTCAGCCGTCCGACCACTTTCTTAATTCTGCCTCCGCGATAGAGAATTGAGTGTGTGAGGGTCTTTCAGTAGACTTCTCGATGTTGGACGGCAGACGAATATCTCGCCCTGTATCTACTGCTCTGGAATCTCAGATCTGAAGGAAGCGGTTCGTAATGGATGATACATTTCTGACCGAGAGCTCGAGATCCTTGGACACGGAGGCCTCTCGAGCACAGATTAGTCGATATTTGAGCAGGTAACTCGAGGGTTGAGCTGTACGGCTGTTAGAGGGAGGAGAAAGATTTTGGTTAGGAAGCCAAGGTCAGCAGTCTGAATTACAGCAATCGAAAATTTTTAGACCTTGAAATTGATCTTGCATTTTCATGCCTTTTTTTGCCACGTCTTGAGTCGTTGTTTCGCTGTATTTTGCTCTCTTTGGGTCTTGGGGCAGCCTGAGCTGCTCATACATCATGCCTAATCTGATATCTAAGTCTCACTTGATTGCCTAAAGGCGCTGGGAGACGTTTGAAATCACCTGGCTCTGCTTAAAAGCTCTGGCTTCTCGAGAGGAGTTTATGGAGCACATATTCTTGTCCTTCTCAGTTGTTTTGGCTATCTTTTGAAATGAATGGGGAATGCCATCCCCATGTGTTCGACCTTTGTTCTTAGCACCCCAAATTTTGATGAAGACGCAAGGCAGGGACAAATGCTTTGTTTGCCCCTTCCACACAAGAACTTTTGTCATTACTCTACGCACACAGCTCTGAAATCTCTTCATGCGTGGAGCCAGTGGCTATGAATATTGCAAAAATCCCTAGAGCAACTTGAATATTCAGACACGAACAAGTAATGATCTGATCGCTCGAACTCTTCTGGGATGTCTTGAGTCCCCATAACTACTCGGGGAGGCGTGGTACTGTACGCAGGTCAATGGCACGAGGTCTTACAGCTTTTTGGTAAGTAGCAAGCCGCCGCTCTGGAGACTTTTGTGCCGGAAGCTCTCAATTTGCAGAGGCAAAGGAATGTTAGACAAAACTTGAAGCAGCAGGTGAGAGATAGCCTTTCTTTTCCCTATCAGATGCAATTAACATGCTTAAAGTGGTGCATCACCCTTGCTGAAGCTTGCGCAATCTCACTCTGTGTTCTTATATGCTTGTGTTCCTCTCAACACAGCCATTCAAGGGAGTTCTACTCACAACACAGTAATTGCACGATCCAGACGATCACCTTTCCTTTAGCATTGACATGCAGCAATTACTTCTGGTCAATATTCTAGACACAACTATTCAATCTCACCTTCCATACCTCTTCCATCCTCCTCAGCTTCACAATGCTGGAAACCCGACGAGACAGCTAAGTTGAGCCGAATCCGGCATTTACCGACCCCTATCGTCCGTCCGTCATATACCCAAATACCGAGTTTTCGTCTCAACCTGTCTAGTCGATGCTGCCCCTACGTCTCTTTCATTTCACATTAGCAAACCGATCACTAACGTTCTCAAAGGCTCTGCTCTCCCATCTAAGCGAGCTCCAAAACCACAAAAACAAACACAAAAAAAACACTCTCTAGTAAGTCCACCCCACCTTTCCCTTTATCTTGTGCTAACCCATAACCAGAATTCACAAGAGTACATGTGCCTGATGCCTGCTTTGTCAACACACAGGCTGGGTGTGGTTGGAACGACGATCCTCCACACTCAGCCTGAGAAAGCAGCCTATATCGAGCGAAACCAAGCGCCAGAGCGTCTTGTCGAGTACCTAGACCCAGTAAGTTTCCCCTTCCTCTGCAATGCCGCCCGCCCATTGTTCTTCACCTTCAGATCCCAAGCTAACACATCCCAGTTGTGGAGAAGGGAACGGGTACGAACGCAAAAAATGGTGTTTACACTTGGTTTAAGCTGGAGCGGCTCAAGGACCAGGAGGTCAACCGTAAGGTTCCTAACAAGGAACAGCGACGATTAGAGGAAGAAGTCATCAAAGGATACTGACTCCTTCACTCTTCACAACTTCACAAACAAACAAAAAGTAAGTACAAACACAGCAAGACTAGACAGACTTTTTTTTTTGTAAAATTTCCCACGGTAGAGAGATAAGGAGAAGAGCAGCGTATCGCTGTCAAGGAGCAGCCTGCTGTCACTACTCTTCCTTCTGTCTTTTCCAACTCACAGGACGAGACGTTCTTTTCCTGTATTTGCCTTTATCGCGATTTTCACTCTATATCCTGCCTCCTCTTCTTCTCGTCGCCTCTAGCATACCCTCTAGCATTTCACTCTCGTCGCATGCTTCCGACCAGATCCACCATGTTTCTCGTCACAAGAGCCTCTCGTCCTCTTATTCTCTTCTTCTATTCTTTATTCAGCCGGCCCAGCGCCTCTTCCCGCTTCACATCCATCCCTACCCGAAATCTCCCAACTCTAGCCTCTATTTTGCGTACTCCCTTCTCCCCCTCTGCGACCCTTCCCCACTCCACCACCTCCACGTTCCCTCTCTCAAAGTCAAGCCTACGAACTCCTCAACCACATCACTATAATTCACGAACCAAAAAGTTGACAAGGGGAGTGCAGCAGAAAGAGGGGAGGCCCAGATCATAAAGCAGAGCATTAAAAGCTCTTAGAGGAAGAGCCTCGTTGCCATGAATCTACGAATACACGAACCTGCGATTTCACAGTCATAGACCTGCCAATCGATACACGGGAGAATACAAAAGCAGGAATGGTAGAGGCCTCGAGCTGAGGAAGTTCAGGCTTAGAAGGAGGAGATTTGACGGGTTGAGAAGATATGATGGAATACGGTGAGGAGATTGATATAAGAAGGGAGCTGCGAAGTTGCGAAGTTACAAAGTGCGTGCAGAGTTGCATAGCTGTGAAACCAGGAGTCAAGGGGCAGAGGAGCAAAGGAGTGCGCGCAAGTGAGAGGTCGCGAGGCCGCAGTTGCAAGATCGAAGGAGCGCCTGGTTGAGAAGACTCGCTGTGATGGGCGTTGAGAGAAATCGTTTAAAGCTCTGCTTCAAGAACCTAAGCATCTCACAATATCTCTAACACGGCGCACGAAAACCAAAGGAGGATGATCAAGGCAAATGACATCAATTTGCAACTCAACACTCATTATATACCCCCCAATTATATATAGTTTACAAGGTATCTTCCTTCCTTAACGCCTCCTGTGAATTCATTCATTCAATCAAATCGCATAATTCTCCGTATGCAAGAAAATCTCATCCTTACTATCATCCCCCCAAATGTCGGCCTGGAGCCTCGCAACCGTATTCGCAACATCGACTCTCATGCTCGGTGGCCCACACACGAAAACACACGTCCTCCTCCCAAAGATGCCTTTCCCATCCATACCACCCGTCGCCATCTCCTTGAGCATGTACCCAAGATCCGGACGCCCGTACTCGGTGCTCCAGCCTTCCTTCTTGACCTTGGCGCCCACGAACGCGAAGCGCATAAGGTTTTTCTGGAACTCGGTGGGGGTCGATGGGAAGCCGAAGTCGAAGGTTGAAGTGGCGGTCGCGTTGGGGATTTCGATGGCGAGCTCCGAGGATTTGTTGCGTGTGTGTGCTGGCTCGGGGGCTTGTGGTTGGCGTGGCGGAGGGGGAAAAGTGTCGGACATTTGTTTTGTGTGTGCTTGCGGGGGCGAAGCTGGGTTGGAGGGTGCGTAGGCGCTGGCTGGTGGAGCCGGGAAATCGGTGGGTTGGTAGGATGTTGGGCGTGAGTCTGCGTTTGATGAGAGCCAGGATGACGGTCTGTAGCCTCCTGGTGGTGGTGGGCCGGGTGGTGGAGGTGGGAAGTTTTGTGGGTTGTAGCTATTTCTTGGAGAAGGCGGCGCAAAGTTGAAGTGAGGAGAGTGCTGTGGTGATGGTGCGGGGAAATGGAAGCCAGGGCTCTTTACTCCTGGAGGTGGGTTTTTGGATGGAAGAGAGAGGAACTTCCTGGTCGTTTCGTGGTTATCGGAGTCTGCTATTGATGAGAATGCCGACTGTATCGATTCTCTCTTTTCTTTCGCATTCAGTTTTCCCAGCATGCCTTGCGCTTTCTTGGGTGGTGGCGCGAATGACATCTGCACTGGAGGTGGAAGCACCTTCGGTTGAAGGTGCTTTGCTTGGGGTAGAGATGTGATCGCATCTTCTTGCTCTGCCCTCAATTCTCTTTCTCGCTCCTCATCACCTTGAGCTTCATCTCGAATGTATGCTGAATTCCTCTTCGACGCAATCCCAGCAACAAACCCATCAAGCTTGTCGTGGAACACTGTGCTAATAGGTCGAGGCGCTCTCTCGCTCATTCCCATCCTAGGCCGTCTCGTTGATGCAGTCACATAGAACTGGCATGTGACCGTGTCGGCAGGTGCGTACTCTCTGCAGATCCTAAGCTCCTCTCTGAACCAATCCATAGCTTCGAGTCGTTTCAAAGCCCACACTACTTCGATTTTCTTGGTCACTGCCTTGCCATCTCTCATTCTCTTGATCAAATTCAATAATTGTGACACGATCGCAGTGATGCCGCTACCACCAGCGAACAAGATGACAGTATCAAAGGCAGCCAGCTCTCTTTGCATCCCACCGTATGGGCCCTCCAGGTACGCTCTGTAAGTCTTGAATGGTCCTTTCTCAATGGCGGTCTCGAGAACTCGGCGAGTGAAGCCACCAAATGGTCGAAACACGAGTGTGCAGTCTCTGTAAAGATCACCATATTCTGATGGGAAATCTTCGCTGCATAGTGACGCAATCGTGAATGGATGGTTCTCGAAAACGGAAATACCGGGCATTCTGAGATAGACATATTGACCGGGTCTCCAGGTCATCTGCGTAGGCACCGTGATTTTGATCGCATTCTCAGCCATAAGGGTAACGGCAGCTTCGTCCCCGATCAACCAAGCATTCCTCCATGGCTTTAACCAATTCAAGTTGAACAGTCTCATAAAGTATGAGAGGGCCCAAATGACAACCGTGGCATACAAGTAGTCCCAGGATGAGAGGTAGTTCTTGGTGTGCCAAAATAGGAGACCGAGATATGCGATGGCCACGGGGATGTGCAAGAATACGAATAGCTCGTACGCAACAGTCCTGATGATTGGCAGAGATCCGACGCAGAGCCATCCAAGCGGCACCAAAGCTGCAATGCCAGTTCCGTAAATGAGGCCGCTGCCGCCCTGGAAGAGCTTCGAATAGACTAACATTCCGCCATTATCCCAAACTGGCTGGATATAGAAGGGGATGGTGTGGACCAAGGCTAGAAACAAGCACAAGTATCCACCCCATCGATGAAAGACGCCAAGTCGCTCATGACCAATTCCAGTAATCGCTGTAATCAGATTCGCCTTCATGCTAGTCGCAACAATCCAGGGAGTCATAGCGACAGCGATCATACCAGCTCTGATAGCCAGTGGCGGAGATCCGAACTGGATGCTCTGCCAATAGAGAGGTTGGGGGAGAAAGCAGTACAGCGTCACAAACGCCAGTCCAATAAAGAGGATCGCGATAACGGCCAACGACGGGAAACTGAGGAGAGTCTTCTTCTTCCATTTGAGCTCGGGCACAGGTCGGTAGAAGATCCATCTAAATAACGCCAGCGTATCGTTGACGGGTCCAATCGACGACCAATGCGATTGTCCTCTGGTAAGAACAAGACCTTTCTCGCCGTCTCGGGGATACAGTTGATCTTCTCGTGGGAATAGCTGATCCGTCGTTCCACCAGTCTCAATTCCTCCTTGCTGGAAATCAAACCCCTGGGGATATGTAGAGTAGTCACGCAACTGCTTTTCCACCTCTTCCTTGTGCATGGCTTGACGGATCTTGTCAGTCCATAGATGGTAGACTCTGGTCACTGCGACGAGTACAAGCAAAACTATGCAGAAATACGTCCATCCTAGAGCATATTTCCCAGATAGGATCCATGGATCAACAGTATCTGCCTCGATCAGACCTGGAGGACTTGTAGCTGTAAGAGGGATGTATATTCGCTTTGCCAGCCCTGCAAACGTCGCGGACCCAGCCCTTGGCAACACCATCTCTTCTGAAGGAACAGCCATGATAGCAATTGACTTTGTTTGTTCGAGTCAAAAATTTGGTAGTCTGAGGCCAATGTCGAAATATGCGCCTCTGCCGTCTATCTGACAGATGTCAGCGTTTAGTCGCCTTAACTTCTGTGGGGATTTCTGACAGTCGTTATATGATACTCCGCCCGCACGTAATTGAAAAATCAAACACTTTCTGCCATAGATTCGCCCTGGGTATATTCGTGTCCGATATCGTGGATGCGCTCGAAATATGCAGTCAAATACCACGCCCAACGGTCGGAGGAATACCAGACTCCTCAATTAAAAATGCAAAGAGATAGTGAAGGTTGACAGAGATGTCAGACGAAAAGAAGTCGAAAGGCAGGTGGACGAACAGCAGAAGGGTCAAGGGCCGGGTAAAGCGGTCGCTGTGCAGATATGTAGCTGGAGGTTGGTGTGGGGATTCGGGGGCCAGGTCGACCGCGTGCTCGTACAACCCTTCGAGAGACCAGGTTCCTGCAGGCGCAACCCCTCTCGTCACCCCAACCGCTGGATCTATTGCTTCTGATCGGATTGGGAGATTCGCAACCGAGTCGATCAGTGATGCCAGAAAGCCAGTGAGATTGATCTCGAATATAATTAGTTCCCGCACAGCACGTTGTCAACGTGGAAAACTTGGGCGGCTGACGGCGAGTCTATATTGGTCGTCTGGACCCCAAGGAACGGTGCCTCTTATCAAAGGCGCTAGAGCTGTAGCTGCCGTTATCGAGCATGCAAGTCACAAGGTGAGCGGATTTCCAGGCCGTGCGTGCGTCTGCTGTGATGTGCCGATTCGATTTTTCCCGTGCGGTGAAGAGATTCTGCTTTGACTTCGAAGACAGCGAGACACAGGATGCGTTCAGAGAAGTTGGCAGCAGGAAAAATCTCCAGATCAGAGCAAATTGGCCCTCGCAGTCGCATTTCAGTGCAATCTCAAAGAGTACGCTCATGAGCTCGTAAAGCCATGCCGGGGGACCAGTGAAGAAGCCATCCGCGTCAACCCAGCTCTGAGTGGCTAGTCAGCATTTCTCTGGCTGGCAACCCGTCGAATAGGAGCGGTCAGCGCTGGCAGCAGCAGTGATGAGAGGCTGGGATGTTGACCAATGCGGGGTTCCATTGGAGTTCTTGTATGTTTCTTGCTTGCAGGACGGGCGGCAACACAAGGTCGTTGATTCGTCTGGTGTTCTTCGCTTCAGCACCCCGTCCCTGCAGAGAAAATGGCCCGTGAGCCGCGGAAGGGGCCGTGACAAAGCCATCAGCATGAGGACGGCTGGGGTTGCATGCCGCCAGTGGCAAGCCTGTCGCTGATCTTCTTGTTCTGCTGGTCTTCGAGATCTTGAACTTTCAAGAGGCTCGGTTCGAGTACAAATGGAACGTCTTGCCGCTGTGATCCCTACTTTGACAAATGTTGGACTGACGCTGAACTCCCTGAATCGCCTCTCCTCTGCTGGGCGAAGTGTGCCGCAAGGATGCTGGGAGCGGGTGGTTCAGTTCCAAGTTGGAAATTGCATCACCACAAGCGCTGGCGACAGCTGGCTCTGCATCGAGCTTTCATGTGTGCACCGGAAGCACTGTGATCACTCTGTATTCTGTTGTGACATTTGAGGACCATACGACATTGGCAGATGTCTGGAAACTATTCTCGACGCCATCGACAGCCTAAGTTGAGGTAGGAAAGCCCTCGCTGGCATCTCAAAGATCAAACGAAAGCATCCCACACACTGATGAAGGAATGCTGTAGCAAACTTGAGGAGTTGGCTCTGACTTGGGGGACAGAGGTTATTCGCGTTGCTGTCTTGAACCTCGATAACGATATTTGGAATGAATGAAGGAGAGTGAGGTCACAGAAGAGATGAGATCTGTTTGCTGAAATGTTCCAGCCTCGTCTGGTAAGCTGTTGCCGAGGGGCCTAGCCTTGTGGGGTGTCGCTTGCCATTGGCTGGGCCCCTCCTCGGTAGGGGCCAACTTTTGCTCCACCAAAAAAGTGGCAGTCGCGACTTCATCGAAAGTGTGCCTTGTCGTGAGTCCTTCAACAGACAACAATCATGGCTTCCACAACGCCTCAATCCAGCTTGTCTTTCCCCAGAGAAACATTTGCCAAACTCTCTCCTCATCCATACCTTCTGGCACACCTGCAACCAACTTCCGCAACCTCCAAACCTACTCGCGCAAACGGACGATCCCCCAAACAATTTCGGCAGCCTCACGTCAACAATGGATCCCTTACACATGCAGAAGGAAGCGCAGTGGTACGGATAGGAGATACAACTGTCGTTTGCGGGATTCGAGGAGAGATTCTGCTTGCTAGCAACGTGGCAGGATATCGTGTCGACAAATCATCTGTTGCACCGTCAACCCGCCCTGGATACAATGAAGCGAAGGAACTGGACTTGTTAGTCCCGAATATCGAGCTGGCTACAGGATGCTCGCCTGCTTTCTTGCCTGGCCAACCTCCCAGCACGTTGGCCCAGAGTCTGAGTACGAGGATATATTCGTTGCTACATTCCAGTGGTCTGATCGATGGGGAGGATTTGAGGATATGGTATCAACCGCCAGATCTCAGTGACCAAGACAAGATGGATGAAGATGATTCGGATGCTATTGAGCCTGAGGTGAAAGCATTCTGGACCCTATACATCGACATTCTGTTCATCTCACTCGACGGCAACCCATTCGATGCGGCATGGGCAGCGGTTGTGTCTGCTTTGAGGGATGTGCGGCTAGCGAAAGCATACTGGGATGCAGATCGAGAGATGATCCTTTGCGAAGACACGCTGTCCGAATCCAAAAAACTTCAACTGAATGGACTACCGATTGCAGTTACGATGTTGGTGTTTAGGGCCAAGGAGCAAGAGCAAGGACGAGATAAGAAGCATTGGATATTGGTCGATCCGGATACATTCGAGGAAGGGCTCTGTGATGAGTCGGTCACGATTGTAGTGGATTGTGGGAGCAAAAAGACGAAAATATTGGGCCTGTCGAAAGCTGGAGGCACGATTGTGGGCAAGGATGAGATGAGGGATCTGGTGGATCTGGCAGAGCAGAGATGGTCACAACTCAGCCAGTTACTCAGCCGATGAGAGGGCTGCAGTATGGAAGTTGCGTAACATCCACAGAACTCACAGGGTTGAGCTTACTCTATTCGAGTGTCTCGGGGCTTTGATCATCTCGCAGCTCCTGCTGCAAGAGGAAAGGAACAGCTCAAGAAGGCTGTCGAGAACGCTACTGGCGAGCCCCAAGAGAGCTGCCATGTCAAGATGTCAAGCCATACATCAAAGAACACTGCGATAATGTATAGCTCTAGTCATGCTATACAGTTCGAGATGCAGAATCCAAAACCTCCAATGCCAGACCCTTTTACCTTGATCACGTGAGAAACATCTTTCTTTTAACTTGTGTTTTACAAGCTGCAAGATGTTTGTGGTCTGGACACATTCTATGACAAAGAACGAGCTGTACAAATTTGTCGTTGATATGGTTTGCAGGTTATCTTCCAGTCACATAGAATACACATTCATTCCTGCCCATCACTCTTCATTCCTCAAGAAGCTCGCTCACATTCACTTTCTCTCACACCACTCAATCGTCCGATCACCGACTTGACCCGAACACCAATGACTCTTATCGAAATCTACATTCCACCAGACCTCGATAACGATACACAAACCTCCCGATTTCACAACAACACAACTTGCACCTCAACAACCACCACCCACGATGTACTCCACAATTCTCCCGGAGCTGATGAGCATCACAGTCTTCATCCTCACGCTCCTCTGCCTGCAAGCCGGGCATACCTCCACCTACATGCCCAACTACTCTATCCTCTCCCTCAATACCACCGGTCTCAAAGACGCCTACCTCACCAGCACACAGGCTGACCTCCCTATCCACGATGTATACAACCTGTACATGATGACCACCTGCTCTGGATACTGGTCCAACAACTCCTCTCCACCCCTCGAAGACGTCACTTGCTCTCCTGTATCCTGGTACTGTATGTCCCACAATCTTCCACCCTCCTTTCTACCCCCAACAAACGCAAAAAGCTAACCCCCCTCTCCAAGCGAAATTCTCCCCCTCATCACTCCTTCTCAACGACCTACAAACGCACCATTCCCCCACAAACCTAACATCCCTCTCCTTCCCCCAGGGAATCCAAGACGCCTTCGACCAACGCTTCAACCTCCAGCTCCACGTCGCGTTCATCTTCTACGTCATCGCGCTCTTCTGGCTTGGGATCGTTATCCTTTGGGGATTAATCACTTGCTGGTGGGGCGTCCTGGGGAGTTTTGCTGTTTTGTTCGTTTCTGTACGTTTTCCCCTTTCTCACCCTCACCTTCTACCCCCTTTACCCCCTCTGCCCCCCTCTCCCCCATGGTTAGATGAGTGAAAGCTGATAGAGAGCAAAACAGTCAGCATCAACATCCCTCCTGATCGCCTCCGCAATCACCACCGCAGTGCAAAGCCAAGCAGTGGCACTAATAAACGACGAAGGAGGTGCAATTGGCCTGCAAGCTGGGTATAATGGTCGGTTTTTAGCACTGACGTGGAGTGCGTTTGCGGTTAATTCTTTGAGTGGGTTGGTTTGGGGGGTGGCGGGGTTTTGTAGTGGGCTTGTTAGGGGGAGTGAGTTTTAGTTGTTGGAAGAAGGGATGGGGTAGAGGGGAAGGGGTGAGAGATGACAAGTCTGGATAGGAGAATGAAAATTTTCTTCTTCGCGCTCTGCTCATTAAGCAATAAGACTTGCAGAATATAATTCAGTCCTGTTTAAGTACCGCCTCAAAGATGTGAGAGTCGTCATTTTTTGAGGTGAAGCGTAGCGTAGCTTAAGGAATTGCAAAGTTACGAATTGGCGAGACAGCCTTAGGATTTAAACACCGTCTGCGCCTCCACTTTTTGATGTAATTACTGGGCTTTGGGGAACTAGCAAGCCTTCGACGCGCGATCTTCACTAATTCCTATCCTCGCATGTCCTTTTCGCCGTTGCTTTAGGTAGGGAAATGACGATCTTACTCTCAACGAGCTCTTTGACGATCGTAGCCGAGTCTGGGGGTTTCAGGTGGAAGAACGTTTAGTGTTTCGTGCTTTAGAACGCCCTTTAAACTCTGCAAGAAGAGCGTGCTTCTAAGCTCCATCCTCAAAATTCACACCCTTTAATTCTCGCTTACCTCGCTAATCCACAACAACAAAAAAGATCTCAACTTCCTCACTCCAAAAAATTTGCAAGACAAAAAAGAAGCAAAAAAAGTTACAGGTTCCCACAGAACGGCATTACTTATGTCCGCCCACCCCTTTTGATCCCCGGATATATCCAAGGCAGCCACCGAACAAGTCGGGGCCGTAAGGCTGCAAGCTCTGTCCACCTGACAAAGACTGTTGATGCAGATGTGCTCTATTCGGTAACCTGACTAGAATTAGCTTACCCCGTCTGCTTCAGATCCGCCGGGTTTGCCTAGCCAGGGAGGCAGCTGAACAGCATTACTTAGTGCTTTGGAACCACTAGAGGTGTCGAACCTCGAACCGCTACCATTAGATGGATGGGCCTGTACTTAGTGGTGGCATACCGATGGCCCGATAGAGAGTCGAATCCACGACCTCCAACACGTCGCGCGTCTGTATTTTTGGAGGTGCCGGAAATTCCTTATTTTGGGTTATGAGGGTCCCTGGGGAAATCGGGGTAAGGTCGGTCCGAGAGATGGGCGTGGGTGGTCTTGCTTCACCTTCGAGTATCGGGATGATCGCAATGGACTGCTTACATTTACGCACAGTTGAAGTTTACAAGTTGAGTTATTTTTTATATTACTGTCAAGTATTCACAAAACAGGCCTCTTAAGTTTTCAGCATATTTGAGTCTCTCGGACTTCAGAGCAAGGAAGAATAGAGACCAGGAGAAGATACACGCCAAAGACGACGGAGAGAAACGTCCAACCTCATGAATCCCATCATAATACTTACAGAAAGTCATGCTTTAATATTCTATTCTATTCCATTCAACCAAGCAGAGAACTTCTCTTGCATTTCTGTGCAGATTTGACGGGTCGGCCTCGAGACGACGATTGTGTTCAAGTAAGACTTCTTTCGCAGGCGTGCTATGCAAAGAAGAAACCTGCCTAGCAGTTCTGGGCGGGAAGAGAAGCGTTGCAAATCTAGGGGGCACATGCAGATAACAGCTTGATGTCTCGCTCGCAGGGACATTTCTCGTTGGGACGAAGAAGCTGTGAAGCAACGATAACTGACTTGTCTTAACGTGATAAAAACGTAAAAGATTCGGAACTCAAGTGAACCCGAAATGCTCAGACTTGACTACCGAGCCACTTAATACCCACCATCTTGCAAAAGACGGGAGATCAAGTCGTATGATGTCGAAAATTCCTTCCATCCGTAGATCTTAGTTGTGGTCGTATCTATCATCTGAAGCAGAGCCTATTGCCCCATTGCCTAAGGTGTCTTCTTGAAAGGGTTCAACACCATCCTCCGTACCAAAGTTTGTTATTGTGCCCGGTCTTGAAAGACTTCGTGGGAACCATTGGGAGCGTCCTTTTCACCCTTTGGACCTCCTTTAGGGACACCAACATTCAGATCAATCCTATAAGCGAGTTCGCCAGCGCGAATCCACTTCCTGAAAGCAGCATAGACTTGACAGCCAGACGGCAATGTTATACTAGCCCTGTCACATGGAGAACACGGCCTGGTCTTAGCAGCGGAAATAAGTCGATCCAGCTCGTCAGTGGAACTGCCACTTGGCAGTAAGAGAGTAATCCCCGTCTGTCCCCATCGATACAAAGTGTAATCAATCTGCAAGATGAAGGCTTCGAAGACGCCGTCCGGACCTCTCGGTCCTTGGAACTCGATGAAATCTCTTGACTCTGACCCGAAAATGGCGTCGTAAATTAAAACACCTTCGGGATCGACCTCGATACGGCGACGCTGATATATGGAGATGTCTTCGACCTTGTTCGATGTGTTTTCAACAGATGTGTTACTAACAGCTAAAGCCGTGTAGCTTATGTGAAAACCCAGTTTGGCCTGTATCGTGAAGTGCGAACCTGGCGGCGTTGGAGTGGTGACAGATAGGTTATTTTGCGAGAAGAAGATGAGAATTTGTTTTCTTTCGGGACGAATTTGAAGGGCGGGTAGTGGCAGCGTGGCAAGTTGAGAGACGTTGGGGCGCATATACCATCGATCTCCGGTATCAAAGGTTCCTTGGAGCAGATAGAGTAGAATTTGGAGCTGTTCACTTCCTGGCGATCTCGAAATACCACAATTCAGAGGGGCAAAAATTTGGGAGACACCATCATCATCATCATCTGGCACATTTGGGTAGTTTTCGACTTGAACGCCTGCCTCTGATGCTTCTGTTCTTGAGATCAGTGCCAGTGATATACTGATGCCTTTGTTCGTCATCGAATATGGAGCAGCGGCCGGGCCCGTTTCGCTAATACGGACAACGTTTCCCGCATGCCGGAAAGCAACTGGAGAAACTGCAAGTGGGCCTAAGCTTGCATGGCTAGGTGAATCCGTCCAAGCAAAGAGGGATTCATCATCAGAAATCTTCATGATTTCGAGCTGGAGCCGAAGAAAGGCTCGGCGGCCTTCGCCATAGAGAAGCGGCATATTTACTTCAAAAAGACCCATGAGACAGTAAGCTTCGTCCTCGATCCTCAATGTCTTCCGCTGCGAAGCCCATGAGAACTTCTGGGCCGTAGTTGCGACACTAAAGGCCCCTTTTAAAAACCGACTATGGATTCCAGTGATAGAGGCTATTTGGTCGCCAAATGTACACCTCGTCCCGATTTCGACCCCTAGAAAGGGTAGATTGGATCAGCAACTGCTTGAAAATTATCTCGCGGGAAAGATTCTAGGAATTTAGCAGAGCTCAAAATCAAGAAGCGTTATTGTTTGGGTACTTACAGCCACTATTGAAGAAGACAACACTATCGGGCGCAAGAAGCTCTTGCAGGGTCCATCCTCTGGTGAACCACGCACTCTTCCAGAATGCCGAACTCTCTCGCTCGTGATCTTCTTCTTCGATTGGAACATCGTTCAAGTACGCATAGCAAACTTGGGAATGCCTGTACCACTGGAACATAGAATTGATTGCCTCGGAAAGCTCTGCGCTGCTCGATTTGTCGATGCAGCAAGAGTCGATCCACTAATTCCACTTCAGCAAACCATGCGAGATATGAAAGGGGGCCGGATACTCCAGGGCGACAATTATTCTTGCCCACAAGGAACAAAATCGCTAGGGAGAACCTACAGCGTATTCCCAGCCTTCTCTTTTAGTCTGACCACAGCATCCCGTGATCTTTGCCCATCCAGCAGCCTTCTTGGACCCTCGACCTTGCTGCAAATCCTGGAATGTGACTTCATCGGCCCCCCAGCGGTGGGAGAGGATAGCATAATACGGGATGTCGCTTCCAAAGAACTCGTGAAGCTCAAGGGTCGAAGTATTTAGCAGCCGCATCTCGATGTTGGTGTGGCCTTGCCCTGGTTGTCGTGCAAAAGGATTGCAATCTCTTATCGCAGGCCGACCTTACAGTACTCGAAGTAGACAACAGGAAATCACCAAGCCTTGTTTTGATACGCGATCTGTGAAGGATGTAGGGAAAGAGAGATGGAAGCGCTCGAGGTGGGGAGAATTTCTGGAGTAATGTGACTGGGTAAGCCACCGCAAATGGAAAGAACGACATTGAAATCCTATTGGTGATGTCGTACTTGCGACTCAACTACGTACGACCTGCAAAGGAGTATTTAGAAACACTTGGGATTTGACAAGATCACGAAACGAAGTGACATTTCCGATTACATGTGCAGTATATATACATCATAAATGCATCATCATATTGACGTTCCTCATCTACATGTAGTTGGGTATCACCATCCGTCCACAGAACGCCGTGCAATAATATCCAGGCCCCGATTTTCGCAATCCGAGAATGCAGTAAATGAAAACGCCTTTCGTCATGAATTGCCGCCATGCCGTGTCATGCCGTAACACGCCATTCAAAATATTAATATCGAAGAGTCGAAGCTCGAAAGAGCTGGCTGGCCGCGTTCTGAGCCACAGCATACCACGCTATGCGATGCTTTGAAAGGAGAGCCATGACTGCTTAAAAGAGCTGGATAGTTTCATTCTCAGCATAGTATTCCTTGGTAGCCTCGCGGAGCTCGGCATCCTCGATGATTTCCTCCTCAGCCTCGGTCAACTTCTTCATCTCCTGCTTGAGGATCTGTTGCATGTTAACGAAGTCGGTACCGTGAATGGCCAGCCAGTTCTGGTGCTTGCATCGTCTTTTTGGCTTTAGGCAGATGTTGTCGAGGGCAACGGAAACTTTAGGAGGAGTGGGAACAACTTGGCCGGGATACGGGACGCAAGCCCCAATGCTCTTTGTCTGCTCGGTACGAGGGCCAAGTTTAGCGGTTGCGAAGGCTAACTTGCCCTCTTCCGAGTTGAACCATTCATCAAATTCTTCTTCGTTCATGGCTAGACGATTGTCAAAGCCACAGATATCTTTGACCTCAAGATTCGGCTCCTTGGCGGCGATCTTGGAACGGTCATTGACCATGATTAAAAGCTTCTGCTGATTTTGATGAACCTTAATCCGCTCCTCGAGTCTCTTTTTGTTTTCCTGGATCTCCTCGATTTGCTTCTTCTCATCTTCGTTGAGGTAATCAAGACCGACTGGACGATCTGCAAGTTTTGTTAGTGAATATATAGAGGAAAAAGACTGGTCATACTTGGATCGGCGCCTTCCTTGACTTGAAGTCTCGGCTTCTGGCCCAGCTTATGGAATGCCTCAGCGGTCGGGGCTTCCTTCAAGAGCTGGCCCACCTCCTTGAAATTCAAAGCACCCCCAAGGGAGGGAGCATCATCGGTACGAACCCTGCTAACGACGAACCTCCAGAAAAGTTCGGCACACTCGTCACTGCAATACTTGCTAGGTGGCTCCATGGCAACACGAGCAGCCTTGCGGCATTGGATGGTGGGGACATTGTTGCAACGGCACATTCGTTTCCAAGTTGTGAACAGTTCCCCTTCCTTATGGCACTTGGGGCAGATAAATCGATCGAGCAGCTCTTTCGCATCATCCTCATCGATACCGACGCAGGAACAATGGTACCAGTCCTCGCAACCGCCATCACAATATACCATCATACGATGATCATCCGGACCACGGCAGATACAGTATTCACCGCCATCATTGCTTTCGGAATCAGAAGTGGTGTTGTTCATCTGAGAGGACGGCTGGCTGGAGCTCTTCGAGATCGTGGTACCGGCTTTTTCTGCTGCGGAGAGAGTTAGAAGTGAGATTCTCGTAGATATTGTTACAACATACCATCAGACTTAGCTTTCTTAGCATGTTGCTTCTTAACAGTGGTCGCAGTGCCTTTCTTGGCTGGCTTCGGAGTTTTAAGCGGCGGGACAGGGCTGGCCTTCTCAGGAGCTGGGCTATTGATTCGCGCTCCACTTGATGGCGTGCCTTGCTTGGCAGCTGCAGACGGAGTACCTTGTTTAGGCCCTGTAGATGGTGCAGGCGTGCCTTGGTTGGAGGAAGGTGGATTAGGTAGAGCCTTTCTGGCACGCCCTTCGCTCTTGATCTTCTCTGAAATGCTCATGGGTATTCCATCACCGCCTGGTGTGCCATCGCGGGAGCTACTAGACATCTCTTTCTTGATCTCCTTCTTCTTTGGGCCCGCGGTAGGGGTGGAAATCTTTGGAGTTGAACGAATGGCCGAGAGGGGAATACCAGATGCCTTGGCTGCGGCGACGGCTTGTGCGTACTTCTCTTTGTTCTCGGCGAGCATTTTGATTGCAAGCACACGTGTCTCGCCCGATTCGCGGTATTTGCGGGACTCGTTCGCATTCTTGTGATGCTTGTTGTACATGCGTGAGTCGGCTGCAGTATACACCTTATTCCACACGGTATCATCTTCGCCGTCCGGAGTAGGAGCAGCTTGCGGATACTTGTACTTAAAGCTTGGCTTATTGTTGCTAATCACTGCAAATGGGTCTTCTACCTCGATAGGCACAGGTTGTTGCAATTCGAGAGATGGGAGAGGCGATGCTTGAGTAGAAGTAGCCCGGGGTAGCTGTAAACCAAAGGGAGCCCAGTCAGCAATCTCAGTAAACCCTATTACGTGGTAAAAGATAAATCCGAGAATGAGGGCTCGAACAGGAATCCCATCGAGACCAGATCGCGTCGCGTGCAGTTGAGCTCGCGCTGAGAATGAAAGCAGGCTGGGAACAAACGCAACGAGTCCACTTACCGCATTGGGAGCAATAGCGAGCTCGGCCGTAGCCAGCTGCATCTCGTCGACGTTCGAATCCATCACGGACTCGTTGTCGTTGTGGCGGTAGAAGCTGTAGCTGAGAGGCTGAAGTCACGAAAGAGGTGGTTGAATATCTGCGAGGCGGAAGCTAACCTCTTTAAGAAATACAAGCGAGGGATCGTTCAGTGGAGCGGGGCCTTCGGCTCAGCCTTATCAGCCTCGCAAGAAAATATATGAGCTTTAACGGTATGAAATTGGGAGACAACTGAGAGTAGAAAGGTAGATACAAGACTCAGGGGGGTGAAGAGCGGAGTTGGGTTGCGCAATATGATTATTGGTTGTTGGGATTCTCAACATATTGTACCTACAGTCATAGAAATAGCAGCTTCATGTTAGAGTATGCATATATTTTGTCTAGATTCAAATTGCTTTTGACGATATTGGTACCCTGAAGATGCTTGGATATCGTGATTCTCGCAAATGCTAATATAGTGTATGAGTTGAATGACTGGGAATTGAAAATGGTCAACTCTGACTGCTTCTAGGAAGTAAGTCTCATCGATGGTGCCTGGTGGTATTGTTCAACGTTGCAATCAAAGCTAAGGGGATAAATGCAATCTATGAAGAAGTCAAGGATTAACCACCCCAAGCTGACGGCAAGTGTTCTCTAGATGCAGACTGTGCCTTACGCAGTTGGAAACTTGAGTTATGAATCGATATTAGGCTCAAATACGCAGAGGTGGTTTGAAGACGCTCATCTGTAGCACCGTATCGCTCTGATAAAAAGATATCAATTAATTCATTGAAAGAAATTATGTATCTGAGCTCACCATCCAAACTTCCTCCTTCCCAAATCTTACATGTCCCAATTTCCAGAGATCCCTAGACGCTTTTGGGGTATTGAGGCTACAAAGGAAAAGTCCAAATCACATAACAACGCCAAGTAAGTGAGCCGCGAGGCTATTCCCTCTTCCAGCCGTGAGGCCTAGTTTCTCTTGCACATCTGCATCCGAAGGGGCCGGGGATCGCTCCCCTTGACCTTGCTTCGTCCTGTCTCTGTCGGCCGTGAGACCAAATCATATAATCGGCCAAGTATCCATTCATATCTCTCTCCCTTCCTGACCACCTCAATGGTTATGTGCGTGCCGCCGAGAGCTTCCAGAGCTGTGTCCATGATGGCGATGGGACGAGGTATGATGCGAGGAATGTCTGTGACGGCTAGAGCCGCTACGCTCCAACTCCTCTTCCATCTCCTCAATCCTCTGCCTATAACCCCTCACAATGTCTCTTATATGTCTTATCCGGTCAAAATCGACCTCCAGCTCATCAATCTGCCTCAATATGTCGTGAAATCGCGCAATCTCGGAGTCTGCGATCTGGATCGCATTGCCTGCCCGGTCGTACTGCTGCTGTGCCACCATCTGGGATTGCTCGGAGAGATATTCCAGTCGTGCTGATATCTGCTGTAACAAGCGATCGAAGTGCCGGCTCAGTTGTGCGAGGGAATGGCTGTCCAGGAGGAGCAGACCTTGGGAGGAAGCGCGGGATGCTGCGCGCGAGGAGGAGCCACCAGCAGTAGAGGCGGCAGCTTGCTGGTGATGCCGCAGCAGGGCGATCTCGTCATTGGTCAGGCCGAGCTGGGTATCGGGGATCGCATTCTCTGGAGTTGACATTGCGGTTGGCGGCAGTTGATGCCAGTGCGCGCAGGACCAGGTGTCAGAGTTGTGGACGAAGGCGAAGGCGACGACACCCTCACAGAGAGCTGTGAAGGTGCTGTAAACTTCATGGTAATTGAGATAAGGGTTGGATCATTGCAAGAGCTCCCCGTGGTGGTGGTGTTGTCGGTTTGGACTGGATTGTGCGGGATGAGATGTGCGGTCAAGCCGAAGGGGGGAAAGGGTCGGTTCCACGATCTCGGGATATTTTGTTTTTATCAATGGGAAAAAGAGGAAGGACGAGCGATCAGCTGAGACGGGCAGGCAGTCGGGACCCACGCTCTATTATATGGTGGGCGTGCCAGGATGATCCTGTCGTCGAGGTCGAGCTTGGAGATGCGAGGCGTTTGCCGCGGGTGCTCTTTGTGATAAGTTATTTCGTTGTGATGATGCAAATTCAAAAAAAAAGAGCTCTGGGCGGGCGACAGGCTGGGGCGCTCTGAAGCCAATGGCCAATGGGCTGGAGAGAGGCAGGGCAGAATTAAACGCTCTGCCATCAATCTGGGGTTGCTAGCGCTCCCTGAAACACTCCTGCCAAACCCTGCCAATCTGCACATCTCACCGAGCTGTATATGTATTATGCAAGCATGGACAATTACATAATTCTGTTTGCCGTCATCGTCGTCGCCGACTTGAGCCTCATCCTCCTCACCACGTCCTGATCGCCATCCGCCCTTCTAGACGCTGTAGGTGCGGGTGACTGCATTTGCGGAGGCACAACCTCCGCGTGGGAAACACCCCCTCAGTCCCGGCGGGACAAATGCTGCTGCAGCTCTCCGCTATCTGCCTGTATCTCGTGCAGCTGATCCATGCATGCAGTTGAGGTTTGTCACTTCATCTCGTCGTCTCATTGGGGGGCTTGGGCTTCAGTATTTCGATAAAGCAATCGTTCTCTTCTGCCCATTGTAGACTGGGCTGGCAAGTGCCTCAGTCATCATTCATTTTTTCCGAGTATCAGGATGCGCTTTCAGTGGCGTTTGTTGGAGAACGATGCGAAGATTCATATATTTTCATGCGGATAGCGGACAAACGAAACGCCTTTACTCTATGGCAGCGATCCGATTGCATGAGACCCACGGAAACACATTAACCGCTGAAAAGTTTATTCCCCCTATCGAGGTGACTGGGCCGATGAAGCGGTTTCTTCAGCGTCGTCATGGACTTGACATGAGCTGGAATATAAAGTAGACGATGTCTCGGTTCCCATTGAGAGGAGTATCCCTTCCACGCCTCTTATTCTTCAGTTTCATCTCTAATTGTCGTCCTGACGATGAAGCTCTCTTCAGTCTATAGTTCGATCGTGGCGGCTGCAAGTTTGGCTTCAGCTACGATCTGGCAGAATGATCAAATTCGCATCACCAATTATCCTAACACTACAATCGACACTCCAGGATACAATTTCACTAGCTATTCCCCAAATGCAACGGAGCTGTCATACAAAGGTAGATGGGACAGTCGATTTACCAGCTGGTATTCGTAAGCAAACCTCCTGCGAAGACGCCCTTCGCCGATTGATCATTTATAGAGTACCTGGGTTGAAGTTTGGCTTCACGGGGAATCAAGTAGCTATCACGTTTGGACCAAACACATCTGATACGACTCTCATTGCATATCGGATTGATGGACAAGACTGGCAGTTTACCAATATCTCTACTGGTGCAACCCATCTTTTGGTCAATTCGAACACCACTGCTGTCAACCTCACGTATCCCATCACACCCTCAACCTTTGAGATGCGAGTCACCAACTGGGCTTATGGAGTACAAATTGCTGCAGTGCATGTGACGCAAGGAGAGAAACTCATCAAAATTGCAGACTTTCCGCGTACCATCGAGGTCATCGGGGATTCTCTGTCTGCTGGCATGTACGCGACTTACGAGGGTCTGGCGAGCTTTGCGTATGGACTGGGAGCTGGCTTGGGGAATACGGAATATTCAGTCACTGCCTACCCCGGCATCTGCTTATTCGACAAACTTTGTTGGGGAAACCCTCATGGAATGCTCTATCAATGGTTTCGAACTTCGGATACGAGCGGGCGAGCCGAACAAGCATTTGGTGATAACCCCGAGTGGTGGGACTTTTCGAAGAAGCCAGCCGCAGACATTGTTGTCATCAACCTTGGGACCAATGACAATAACTCGGCAAATAACGTGACTGCTGATGGATATGTTGCACAATACAAGATGCTCGTTGAAGGTGTCCACAAGGTGTATCCGAAAGCGCAGATCATTCTCATGGCAAGTTGCTCCTTCTATTTACGAAAACTACCCTAACCAAGTGAAGGCTCTCTGGGAAGGATTCAGCAACATTGGAAACACCTACGAGCAATCCACGATGATCTCAGATGTGGGCTTCGTTCCCCAAATCTATTCCATCTTCGAATACTTCAACACGAAGGAATATCTGGCAAATGCCATCCTATACGATCCAGTTCAAAACATAACGTATCCATCAAACCAAACATCAGCCCCATTTGTTCATTACTTCAATACCACTGGGTTGTTGCAACATAATGACATCGGACCACAATGGCACCCAACAGATGCCGGCCATATCAAGATCGCAAGCCACTTGATTCAGTACATTAAGATAAAGTTTGATTGGGTTCTCTATGCCACTGGGCCGGAGGTGTTTCACGATACTCTGTACTGGAACGATAACAGTGGCTACTGAGCATGGCAAGGTCGGTTTTGGGTCAACTCTGGCTAGGGATTTGTGGCGTGGCACATTGTCAGTCACAATTCAATGTAGAGCTCACCAGCCAGTCTTGGATGCCCTCTTCTCATCTCCTTATGTTTTCTCGGCTTCATTGTACCCCATGGAGAATTTGAACTGCCACATCTCCCGGGTTGAAGAGCCAAGCGAGAAGGAGATCTGCGCCTTACCAAGATTGAGGAGACGTATTATCTAGCAGAGCCGATGCAAGTAGTTCTATTTAAGACGTCTCCGGCACATGGCAGAACCCCTCCACATCTAGGGCGTTCACTTTGCCGCCTTCAGGGTGACTCGGCTCTATCGAGATTTTTGAATCTCCGAGAACATCCCGCTTTCATCTTTCGGAATCTACCCAGCAGCACAAACTGACTTTGTTGCAGAGTTAGATGTCAAGGTAAATCTGCTCAGAACACCACGCCCCAGATTTCTGGAACTGCCAAGACACTAGGATTTCCTCTATCCTTTAAAAATCGTATCTGCATTACTCGCTACCGTTAACATAGCAACACGGGCATGCCTAGATGAAAAGATGTGATGAAAGCGTAATTACGACTAGAAGCGAAACTATCTCTGATTCATTGGTACCCTTGGTACCACGATCATCAACCTTCTACAAACAAGACAGCGAGAGCACAAAAGGATGTGCAGCGATCCCAAACAGATCGACGAGACAGGTACCGGACATCAGACGCAAAGGTGGACGTCCCGCTTCCAAAGAACGACGACAGAAGTTCCAGAATGCGGCAAGCTGAAGAAAGTCATACGATAATGAAAATAGCTGCCAAGCCGGCATTCAACTTGAGGCTTCTCGAAGCGGACATGAACGGGTAAAGCCTCCCATCTCAAGATAGACAGCGGCGAGCACAGCTTCGAGGCATTTTGTACCTCAAGAGGCTCACTGGAAAGTTATCGGCCCTATCAATTCCGCTATATTTGAAGCGCAGCTCTTACCTCCAGACGGATAAACACATGACTGAGTCTATCAAAGACTCGATATCCCACCTCTTCGAAGCGCTTCGGGCGTCGAAGTCATTCTCAGCAGAGATTACGGTGAATCAGGTTCAATTCAGGACCGAGGTGTGAAATCGCGGCAGAACAGCAATGGAGACCTGAGCAGCAATTTCTGGCTGCATCTCGTCGTATATATATGAATAGACTTGCAGTCGATCAGCCTGAGTTTGCGGCTGCTTCAGGTTGCACAGCCTCCCCGAGATTGGGCCCCTGCCAGCCGCCTGTTCAACCAAACCTGCAGCGATCGTCAGATTGACGAAAACCATGTTCAGACGATCATCCAAACTTTGTTTTCGTCCGAACAAGAAAAGCCAGTCGTTTCTATGCCGAATCTGCTCGTCGAAATTCTCTCCTGGTGACACACATCTCCCGCTCTCTGCTCAGAGGATCACTCGATCTCGATTCCACCCTCCCGCCTCTGTTGCACCTCCAAACACACCGCCGCCGATTCTTCCCTTCTACGTACGTTCGTCAGTTCTCAAACAGAGGCTGGTCATGCAAGCCAAGAGCAGCCGCTTCTGACACTCCAAGTCTCAGCACCCCGCGAGATCTGCGCCAGCATCGCGACGCTCAGACCGCCGTGCATTGCATTTCCGCACTTGTGCCGACCTGCCCTGTCGCCGCTGGCAGCCCCCTTGCCGTTGCCGCCCCTGGGCTGGTCTGGGCCCAACCACCAGATTGCAAGATCCGTCACCGTTTCGAAAATCATCTCATATCGACTTCATGCTATACCGGCCGCCTGTCAAAGTTTCACGGCGAGGCTCAAGGGTTCTGCATAACCGGGTCCTTGCGGTATCCTCTTTGATGACCCGCCCCTCGCACCATCATCATCATTCAATCTCCGGAACCCGGGCAACGTCGTCGTTGTTGTTTTATATGCCAGGAGCAGGCGCGTATAGGGGGGTTAGCAGGTCGATCTTAAGGCCCTCGTTAGTTGTTATTGCATTATCCTAAGGCCCTCCCTCACCATAGCATGTGTGTCCCGTCGTTTTCGGGCCAACACGACTATGCAGCAGCAGATCATTCCGGCACCCGAAGGACACACCCATCTCGGCACGCTCTCGCCTGGCCCATATCCGCGCTTCGGATTCAGGTTGAGAAAACAGTGGTGCAGCATCATGCGCTCCTCTGTTCGTCACTTCGAAAGCAGAACGACGCAGTTTGCGCTTACGGGCCTTTAGCAAAGCAACGACAAATGCTCCGTCCTGCCATGATCCGGGTCGCCTGCTGATGTTCAGCCGCGCTGTGCAGGGGTCATCCCTCCATCCTGCCTCCTGGTCATCTCGCGAGCTCACGTCCAGCGCCCGTTGGGACGAGGGGAGCAAAAAAGCAAGACGGGATACCCCACCATCGCGACTTCAACGTCACTTGCCTCTAACCCCTTCTTTCCTCTCTCCCTCCTCCACTCCGCGCACTACCATTTCGACATCCCATCCCTTCCCAATTCAATTCCATAATTGCTAACGTATGACTGTACATGTCCTAATTCCAATTCCAATTAAATGTAACCCACCGCGTGAGGATCTTCCCAGCACCCTCAGGCACTCAGGTACAAGTCTTAGTTAGATACCAACCCAACTCCCACAAGGCTGCATAACCCAACCCGTGCCTGAATCGCCGCCTGCCTACACCCACCAGGGTCATGCTTGATCTCCCTCTCCATCTGCCTCTCGTCGCAAATCATCTCATCTCCGGGCCCTTTTCCAATATTCCAGAAGAATGATTTTCGTGCCCTACCATGTCCAGAAGAACTGAGAATCGGAAGGGATGGAGTGCCAAGAAAGAGGGATGAGATACAGGGCGAGACTGAGGCTTAAGCTTATGCTAATATCTCGCTTTTTAAGAGGTACAGGAGATTGGGAGAGCAACGAGGCTGATAGTGAGACATTTAATGCCTGTCTCGATTATCACTATTATCTCCAATTTCATATGATCATGATATGGATCTCGCTATCGATATTGGGCTTTTTCGCCGTCCTTCTTTCTGAACAACAGACAGACGCTGGGGAGGCGTTCGCTGAATGGTGGGAAAACAAGCTCCGCTCACAAAGGGAGAAAGGGGTGGGAAAAAGCTGGAATATAGTGATGGGTAATAATGGATATTCTGCCCTACCCTACAAATTACTTTACACTATCCTATCCCCTCCCTGCTATCTCCCACCGCCGACTTCCAATTGCCTATCGCCTATCGGGGAGTCACAAGACCCGAGGGTCTGGTACTGCACACGATGCATGATGCCTGACAGAAAAGGTGATGGACCAGCAAGCATCTTTTCTTCCCCCTTCTTTCCCCTTTCCATCCTCCGATTTTCCGCAGGAGGAGCTGCACACCGGCTCTGCTCCGTCCACCGGGCCCAGCGCTGCGCATCAATCATCCATAAGGTACCACGATATGGGATATGCACACGCTTCAGCCTTTAAGCTGTCTTTTGCCCTCTACCCTCTGCCCTTCTTTTCCCCCTCCGTGAGAGCATTTTCGCTCCTCGATCAGGAACCAATAGCCATTACGCCGATGTAAATGCCAACCTCCGCACCGGACCCCGATAGTGGTGGAGGTGCCGCCAAACGCCGCGCGATGAAGGCCGCAAGCCGCAGTAAACAAAACATGTATCATGCGTGCGGTGAACAAACAGGAACAAGATAGGAAACAACGAGTCGGCAGAGCCGCTCGAGTAGCAACACAGATAGCGAAAGAAAATATTGTACTTTATACATTAGGACCCTCGGGTCGCCGTTGCTGGTCGTGGTTCGGGTTGTGGCTTGCATAGGGTGGGTGGCGCTCAGACCAGAGCGCCGCCTTCGAAGTTGTGACATCCTCGCTCGTGACGCTTCATGTTGCTGCGTACGCTGAACGCTTTGCCGCAGCCTTGATGGGGACACTTGAATGGCTTCTCGCCCGTATGCGAGTGAGAGTGGATTCGTAGGCTGGACGGCCTTGAGAAGGCTTTGTTGCATGTTTGGCAGATGTAGCGATCCTGAGATTGGGGGAAGGACGCCGCTGAAGATGGGGAGATGTAGTGGTGGTGTTGCCATGGGTTGGCGCCCGATGAGGGAGTAAGAGTCACAGAGACTGGCATCAAAGGAGGTGGGAATTGCTATGTTTGTTAGTCTCGATTGAATTGTAGCTTGCACGAAGGACGTACTTGAGGAAGAGGTCTTTGATAGTAAAGTCCAGAGATCTGAGATTGAGGAGGTGTTTGTTGCATTGGGGTTGGGTAGTAGGAGCTCATCGACTGCTGAGGCGAAACGGTGTACTGCGACCCGTTGTAGGGAGATTGAGCGTAGGCCACTGAAGTTGCTGGCATTGAGACCCTTCGTTGAGGGATAGGTTGACGCTGATGATGAGGTTCCACATTATTGATAGCTGACACTGAAGCTGGTGCGAAATAGTAACCAGGTGCAGAGACGACCGAGTAGCCAGAGTTGGATCCAGCTGAGGGTGATTGACGGCCGTCAAATCCAGACTCTGATTGCATTGGTGGAGTGGGCGGAAGAGCTCCCCGTGTGCTCATTGCTGGTGAAGGTCCATACTGTTGATGTCCGGAGTCGGGCCTGTATTCAGTCTTCACTTGCTGTGCTGTTGCTGCTGTTAACTACAAGCTCCAGGAAACCAAACAGCTCTACTAACCTTGTTGTTGAGGTTGTTGAGCTTGCTCCTGTGGACTTGATCCATCAGCGAGTCCGAGTAAGCTTGAGATCGATGGTAGAGAGCACTTTGCTACTTCGTCGACTGGAGGTGATGGTGGTGGCTGAGGAGCTGTTACATATGTGTATGCTGGGTTCTGGCCATGGGATTGGGCGGTGTATGGGTTCGAGACCAATGAGGAAGCCATGACTTGTTGTGGACGAGATGGATATGGTTGGAATTGTTGCTCTGCTTGATGTCTGCCTGCGTGTACCAGACTGGAGAGGTTCATGACCTAGGTGTCGATTGCAAAAAGAAGAAGAGTCGAGAAAGGCTGCTGAAATGCTGAGTGGACTGAGATGGTGGGGTAAAGCGTGTATGGTCGAGAGACGATGCTAGTGATTAGGATATTAGAGTTGAAGTCGTTGTAAAGTTTCTCTCGGATCGTGTATATGTGACCCTGGGGGTTGGTAGATACGCCTGCGAATGCAAGGCCTCAGAGGTGCGTGAGGGATAGATGTTATTTATCAGATCTCCCGAAGACTGTGGGTAGGCGATCAGGTGTGTGAATCCACCACAGAGATCCTGGCAGGCTCCAGAGTAACAATGCTATCACAAATTGGTGTGGGTCAACGACCTTCGATGCCCCAAGCCTTGAAACCTTGCACCGCAATAACACTTGTGGTTGGGATGATCCGGAGCAGTGGTGGCCCTGGATGCCTCCTACTGGCCTGCCCAGCGTTGCAAGCCGGTACTGCAAACTCGAAGCGGACGAGCAGCAGCAGAAGAGGAGGGCCAGGGTGTGGGAGGAGAGGGGAGGGGAGGGAGCCAGGGATGGCGCCGACGCCTGCGAAGACCGTTGGGTATGCACCCGCACGCAGTGGAGAGACCCCCAACTCGACGATAGCGGTCGGCTAGGTTCAAAGCTTGTTCAATGCCTGTTCAATGCAGAGGTGCCTCGGAGATGACCCGTTCGAGGCAAACTTTCTTCTCAGGTTTTTCAGGGCCTCCCTGCTTGTCACCTCCAGATGTTTGGACCAGGATCTTGACATCCACCACGGAGGACATGAGACGAGGGTGACGGAAGCACTGATGCACCACTGAGGAAGGCAGGATTTGGCCTGCAAACTTGTCGTTCTCGTCGCTCTTGCTTGGTGCCGGCCGGCAAATTGAGGATATCTTCAATGCTCTCCTCCCAAACCCAAATGTGGAACAATTTTTCTTGGGTCCCACAGTGCCGTCGGGAAACTGAGTTTGCGGTTTCTCGCCCGCTGCTGCTGTTTCCACACACGCACCGGCACACACACTCACGCTTGTTGCTCCTGCTTGCCCTATGCCTTTTAAGCTCAGACAACAGAGCGAATCGAGCCGTCCGTTCGCCAAAGATGCTACAGCTAGTGATCGAATCGTGCCACCAACAGCAGGCGCTGCTCTTGGGACGATAAGATTGCGTTTGGGGTATATTGGATGAAATTCTGGAAGGGCGGCAAATAAATCGTGTGAGATCCAACCCTGCCTCCTGAGCGATCGCCGCGATGGCGTCTGTACAGTTGCTCGCTTCGACGGTCAAAGGGCCCGTGATAATTCAAGGTTGGGTTGATAAGCTGCAGGGATTCTGGTGGTGAGCCACGACGGCCCAAAGCTTGCCCTGCTCCAGCAGCTGTGTGATTTCGATAGTTCGAGGTGTACAGAGCTGACTGATGAGGAGAGGAAGAGAGAGGGAGGGAGGGATTGGAATGACAGACGCGGAGGCGCATGCTCTTGACCCAAGATTCCCACCTGCCGCTCAGTGATCATCCTTCCCCGACCGAGAACTTGCACAGCCTTGGGGATGGTAGGCAGGAGCAGCCGGTGGCTCGAATTAGGCTTTGCAGATCACTGGATCTGGCTTGATCACCAAGTACAGAAGAGGCCCGATGTGAGTGGATCTTCATTGCTAGTTTCCTGTTAGTCGCTCTCCAGACGCTGCCACCCGGTACGAATGTCCAGTTTTTGCAGCTGTCAAGCTGTCAACCACGCTGTGCGGGCCGCAGCAGCAACAGCACGCGGCCACGCTCTTCTCGTCTGCCACCGTTGGGACGGGTCCCGACACCAGAGGGCAGGGAGCGTGCTCGACGGGAGAGCAGCACAGCGCCAGCCTCTCACGAACAATTGCGGGCGGCTCGGTTGCACGGCTGGCCTGGACTCTGGGAAGACGTTGGACAATGGGCGCCAGTGCGCCACTCGATGGCCTTGACAAGTGAGCAGAGTGTGAGTGAGTGAGCAGTGAGCACCGCAAGGGCACGTCGAGTCTAGTTTCTCCAGCAGCCCAGAGCCCAGTTCTAGCTTCGCGGCCTCTCCACTTGGGGCTCCGTCGTCAAACCCTATTGCATAGGCAGACGGACTGCACAGAAAGGTTACCACGACATCATGCCTCTGCCAGTGCCAGTGCCAGTGCCAGCGCTGCAGCAGGCGGGCAGCCCTCTGGGCTTGGATGTCCACTTGTTCCTCAGTTCGACCCAAGCAACGCACACGAGGCCCCTCGGCTCCATGATCCTTGGGCGCATCGACGGCCAGGGTTTCGGTGTCGAGTCGAGTCGGATCCCCTTGTTATGGCTCTCCCTGTCGAGGATCCATGCGATCCATGTGAAGTTGAAGCTTTGCAGATGAGCTAAAAACGCCATGCTGATCCTTGACCTCGGGTAATGCAGATCAGGACAGTTGACAGGTAGGAGGGACCACAGGCCCACGCCGTCCTGGCCACCTCCTGACTGGTAGCCACTCAGACGGCGGCGAATTCCACGGGAAACGTGCACTTCGTTCGAGGAAACGCCGCTTCGGCGCAGATTGAAGCCCTTCAATATCCAGCACTGCGGTGGCTCAGAGGCCAATTTGCCTGTTGGCATGGCCTGGCGTGATAGCATGGCATACAGAGGCTGCTGCACTTGCACGCCCGCGAGCTCGTCCTGGCCTCTTACTCCTACTCCTGCTCCTGCTCCCGCCCACGATGCTGTGCCCTGGTGCCCACGACGCCCATCGAGGGGCGTTCTCTCTGCTGCACTGCGCGGCTGCACAGGACCGACAGCTGCCACGGCCCACCTGCATTGGCAGCTTCAAACTGCTGCAGCACGCAGACCCGACCAGACCTGACCCGGCCTGACCCAGAACCCCTCACAGAGTCCGGACGATAGTTTTCGAATTTCATCTGAGCGCGCCTTGAAACTCGCACCTCAGGTTTCCGACAAGATGGAACACGCACCCTTGGCTCTGATGCGTTTCCTTCCGGCACCGCCAATGGGGACACTGTTTGGAAGGTATTTATATCCAACGAGATCAGCGAGATCAGCTTGACCTCTGCCCTGGTGGGCGGATTGGGAGTTTCTCCAAGCGTTCTGATATGCGGCAGAAGATCTCCCGAGAGCATGGCGGAAGGCTTCTCGCTTGCATCGGCAGCGTGGTCAGAGCGAGCGCCCTAAATGATTGGCGCATGATTGTCCTGAAGCTCGCTGCGTTGGGGAACGACACAGTGACAACACCTCAGCTATGCACCGCTCCTAACCTGTACACACCAGTTTGCTGTCTTGTTCCATCGACCTGTTTTCGCCCCATTCAGCATTAATGCCATCACCTATGGGCGCATGCGGTGTGATGGAAGTGCTCGCCCTCGTGCATCTTTCGGAAATGATTGCCCTGGCGAGTGCAGGCGATCCCCCAGTCACAGAGCCCCAAAAGGGTGTGTGGTCTTGCCCCTCGGTTGAATTCGTCTGACCCTCGTACTCGCTCTATCAACAAACAACTTTGTCCGTCAACGACTCAAGGCTCTCCTGCTGATATTGGGCAAAGCCAGAAAAGGGGGGGGCCGCACATCTGTGCAAGATCTGGGGATCATCGCAAGGACAGCCTGGACAGCCTGGATAAACTCAGCTTTTGAAAGCAACGCCGTCTTCTGGAAGTAAATGCCAGGGTCCCAGAGGTCACGATGTTGCAATGCTTCTTCGTCATCGCTACATCAGCCAGAAGCGCAAGGCAGTGATTGGTGTCAAAATTCCCCTTTACGAGGGTCGACAGGGAGATCCTCACACCCCCAACCCTTCGAATCGACACCCTGGGATGAGCTCTTTTCTCCCTCTTCAGGCAGGGAAGAAGCTTGATAGGCACACCGAACATGTTCCCTTCCCCGGATAGTACATGGTGGAAACTTTCTTCCTGCGTTCACTGGCTGCTCGTTGGCACCAGCCCCGAGGTTTCTCTGCATACCAGTACCGCACCGGTTGGATTCCCCAGCACAGCGTTCCTTTGGTCGGCTCTAAAGGAAGAATCAATCATCAAAGGCGCACATGGTCTGGAGGGGTCGCTGGCCCAGGATCAGAACCTGCTCAAAGCGCCCTTGGAGCTTCTGCTGTACGCCACAAGGAGCTCTGTCCAAAGCTCGGAGCAGTGGCGGACGGGAGAAGACAACCTGATACCACGGGGGCTTTCTTGTGCTACAGTTACACGCACACGCGAACAGACGCCAGAGCCTAGAGGGGGGGAACCCGGGGATGGATCTCCTCTCTCAGTAAATGTTAGATGAGGTGGTTGCACACGCAAGGCGAGGCACACGCGGGATGGATATTATCTGCATATATTGGATCTGGATGTTCGTCCAGGATCAGAGCAAAGGGGTAACAATTACCACTGGTGAAGGTCGATCTTCCGACAAAACCTGCTCTGCACCGCCCACTTGTCATCTGGGAATCGGGCTTGGGCTTGGGCTCGCAAGTTTTGCAGTGAGCTGCCGCCAGCTTCTGCAATCTACCGGCTCCGTGGTCAAAATCCGGCTCTCGAAAAGACCGTATGGAACTTCAAGCGAGGCCTCTTTCAGGCCCCTTGTTTCCGGGATAAAGTGAAATTTCTCAACATTCTCCCTATTCGGGTAGACTCGTCGTCACTTCTTGAAATGAGAATCATCCAAAGAATTGGGACCTTCGCCGCAAGAATGAGCCGAAGATCGATCGTGGGCCGTGATCCCTATAGCTTGGATCTCCCCGACCCTGGCGCCCTCAAAACATCAGAGGAAACTCCTCTAGCCCCTTGGAACACCATTTCAATAATTCTCTGTAACATTTGCGCACCCACCGCACTGAAAGGACTGTGTTCATTTCATCCCGCATCTGAGAGGGCCGTTTTTCTAAGCTCCCTCTTCTGCGCGCGGTACTCGACGCCTGGGGCTTGCAGGCCCCTCCTATATTACCGTCTATTATACATATATCGCTTCGGTCGTTGTTGCAACTTCAGCGCTCTAACCGAGCCTTGCACTAGCCCAAAGCAAGACCCGTTGCACAAGCCCGCGGATGTGGCCAGCAAGCCTGAAGTGCGGCGAAGTAATCCCATTCGGAGCATTCAGCGGCGTTGTGGATCACTGGATCTCTCAGCGCGCAGCAGGCAAGGTTGGATCGGCTGATCTCCCCCATCTTGAATCGAGGTCCTTGGCGTCTCTCGACTCCTGAGAGGCGTCCGAGTCAGTTGGACCCTGGGAACTCAGACCGCACGGTGGACTGCGGACGTTGTGCCCGTCGATCATGGGTTTCCCGGCAGACTTCCCTGCTATGGAGCCTTTGCACACTTCCTCCTGCATCAGCGTGCGCATGCAGATGCCCACTTTCACCTTCACGGTGTCCCCTTTCAGCAACGATGAACAGATCTGCTTCCAAGGAGCGTCATAAACTCCTATTCTTGCGCCTGTCCACCAAGCTTAATACGATGTCGGAGAAATCCAGGCCCACGTTTTCAGGGCATTCAAGTCAAGTCTCGATGGGACCATGAATACGGGCTTCAAGAAGGTCTTCCCATTGAAGGTCGGCAGGGGTACCGAGCTCCAACGGTGGACCACCGGCCGGCTTGCCTCTTGCGCTCTTAACAGAGGCTCAGTTCTCCCGTGTGGAACCCCCGACGTTGGTTCTCACGGCATCTGCCATTGCACCTCGTCGATACTTGGACCGTTATACACGCCACTGGCGCCGTATGGCTGTCACCTGCGAAAAAATCACGACGGAGGTACTCCGAGGTACCTTTCATCCAATGGAGCATGAAAAAAAGCCGAATACAAGCAGCTAGTAGCCGGGTGAGACTTCAAGAAAGAGGGCGTTCGGTCTGGATCAGCCTCTCCATCTGACAGCGGCACGGCTTTCTACGCCAGGCCTCAACGTCTCACTAAAACGCTTTGATAGTCCAAGTGTGGAGCACTGGAGTAGCAAATCTTGCGCAAGTGACCTGAGAAAATGCGCCTTCCGTCACGGCTAGGTAGCTTCAGCTGCTCTCAAGTGACGTTCGGCGTCGTCTCATTTGATTTAGGCCCCTGAACCCTATTCCGCTCTTGCTTCTTAAAGACCATTTTCTTTTGACTTCGGCAAAGAGCTCGAGACTCAGATGACCACATGTCTCTGCCGCACAGGGCAGAGATCAGTACCACGTTGTGGCGTAAATAAATGGTCCGAGTGGGATCTGGAAGCCCCGGATCGTTGCCCGCAGCAGTAGCGCGCGCCTTGATCACCCTAATGTCTTGAATATTGGTGGCGCTCGCGGACGTTGCATCGGTCCACTTGGAGCAGCCCAATTCCTTAAGGTCATGTATAAGACATGTGCAAGGCTCCTGCACGAATGATGCGAGTGCGGGGATCTTGATAGCTCAGAAAGAACAAATGCAGAGTTCCAAGGTTCAAATGATAGGAGATTTTACGAAGGAGGGAAACAGAGATCGATGAGGCGCACCGGTGACGAGGCCTCATCTCATTCATCTCGGGACAGCTTCTAGAGTTGTATCTAACCGCGAGAGTGTGCAAGATGTTTGGAACCGAGGCCATCGAGGCGCTGTTCTCGAAGATAACGGTTCTCTTTCTGGTCACCACTCTATCGAGGAACACTATTTGGGAATCTTCCTGGCCTCAATCCAACCTTGAGCCCTACCTTCGGAGATTCCAGAATGACTCTGGTCTGTGGGGGTTTTGTCGCAACCAAGGGGTAAGGAGGAAAAGGAGAAATGCTCGCTTGTAACCTTCTCGTGACAACGTCACCTGACAAGCCACTTCTCAACCTCATGCGGTTTGTCCAAACCGAACAAGGCCCCAAAACCGTCTCAACAAAACATCAGCACACTAAATCATCTCAACCTGGATCTCACCGACATCGAGGTCAAGGCTACTTCCATTTTTATCCAGCTCCACCACTCCCCGCTTCACGGGCGTCTCAGCCCTATCCAGCAGGCTGAAACCCGCAGTCCGAGCTCTCGAAACAACAACAGCATCACTTCATCACCGACACATCTAGCAGCATCCAAAAATAACACGACCGTGGTCCTCGCGGGGTTTTCCTCTGAAGTTTCTCAAACTGCAGAAGTTCCTCTCTCCCACGGACGATGCATGCACCACGTTCGGTGCGCAAAATAGATCGTCCCATGATCTTCAGATGCTCGAAACAAAGATTGCTCCGTCTCGGCGCACGTTTCGCATCCCTGCCCGCAGGTACCTTTCCATCAGATACACCGTCCGTACCAAAAATTTATGCCTCCCCAAAGTTAGACACTAGAACTAACGGCACAAGCGTTTCGAAGATCCAGCACAGCTAAAGCCTTTTCGAAGCTAGTTTTAGCAGGGAGAGACCGACCAGAGTTCGTTTCAATGGCTTGAAACAACGGAACGGAACCGTGCGTGACAGTTGACAGCAAGCAAAGCAAACAATGCAATGCCTTAGTTGACAGGTCTGACGTCTCGCCTCGCCCCATACCCGCACCCTCTTATCAACATCCGTCTCACACAAACCCTATTCTTAGCCGCAAAGTCTGGAGTGAGGGCTTTGATGGAGAAGGAAGTGTTTTGTCTCGGTACTATACTGAGTACAATGCCGTTTCGATCGTCGGAACGCACGAGTGCGGAGGGTATAGCATGAATTGAGAGAGAGGGGAGGGGAGGGGCACGGTAAACATTGTTTTGGGGCATAGGCGGGGTATGGTGGAGGTGAGGGGATCCATATCATTTCCCATCGGGGATGAGCTGGGATCTTCTGTTGTGACATAGGTAGGTGGGAGGTGTGCTTGTGTTTGTGGTCGTCGTTGAGACGCTGCAGTGAGTGCTGTACACCCTCTCCTCCCCTCCCTCTTCCTTCTTCACCCAGACCTTCAATATCTGCAAGTGCAATCATCATCACCTCCCTTCATTCCACCACCAAACATCCGCAGATCACGAAATGGATCTCGGAAATTTGCGTTTGATGTCCGGATGCGAGGTTTAATGAGAGGGATCATCAACAGGATCTGCCGAAAATCGTTGGTGGCACAGTGGAGGGGAGGGAGGCTGTGCAGCGATCTGTTGATCGTGATCGCTGCTTATGATGTCTCCGTTCCCAGTGGGACGGTGATGAATTTCCCTCTATTCGTATGTCTTATTGTGTTCGTCGAGTTAGGCTGAGTTGAGTTATTTCGAGGGCGCAAGTCTTGGAGTTGAGATATAAACATCCTTAATTTCATCTGTTTCGAAATTAAGGGAGAAGTAGGGAGATGAGAGTACGGTAGGGGAGTTTGTGAGTGTGTGTGATGCGTCGTCATTCTTCTAATTATTTAATCTCATTTCAGTTTCAATGAAACCTTATTACTGATTGCCAGCTTGTGCAATTGTTGCAATTGTGTGCGAGATGCCCTTCGTTGTGTGCCATTCTTCTTAATTTCGCCTGCCCGAGTTCTACGTGAGCCGATCATCCAGTGCAATTCTACGTTCTCAGACTAAGGGAATCGAGATTGCTCTTCCCACCACCAATAACCCTGAAATTCCACATCATAATGATCACCTTGCAACCTACCTTCCAACTGATACCACCTGCGGCCACCCTCATAATCTCTACTTGAATAAAGGAGCCCATCACTTGAGCCCACTAGCCTCCTCAACCCTATCAGCACAGTATCGCTGTAGCCCTCACTTCCAAATCACTTTTTTAACACGAGAAACTGGTTCTTTGGAATACTGAGACGGGAAGTCCTATCTGCAATCGAAACCTGATCGCCGACATCCTAGATCGACAACTGAAGGTATGAAAGCGTAGAGAGTAGAGGTTCAAGAGTTTAATCGGATGTAAGCTTTTGGGATCCTATTTTGGATCTACTACACCAATTACAAGCCTGGCCCAGAGATCCCCTTTCAAGAGTTCAGCATACTCAAACATCCACCTCCTCCCCCTCAACCCACCTCTTACAAAGCCAATAAAGCTCATCATGCTTCTTCCCATTCACATTCCCCCCCTCCCTCCTATGCCCCGGCATATCCCTCATAACCCTAACTCCCATCGTCTCCTCCTGGCAATACGCCAAATACCTATACCCCGTCGGAAACCCCTTCAACCTCTCCTCATCCAGCACCGGCACCTTGGCGGGATTCACCGCAATCAACTTATCCTTCTCATACCAATGCCTCACAAATCTCGCCTTCCACTCCCCGTTCTCTTCTTTCTGCCAGAAGAAGCAGAAGCGACAGTCGCTCTCGGCATCGACTTCACATCCTTGGATCTCGAAGCGTTGCGTGATGGTAGCTTTCATTTTCGTTACGGCTCGGAGGCCGGAGGGTGAGATGTCGGTTGTTGTCCCGTGGCAGCGGTGCATGATGAAGGCTCCTTTGTCCATGCCTGCTTGGGAGGCGGCAATGAAGTCTTGGTAATGGGTGCGGCCGGTCCAGGTGGTGTAGATGTAGGCGCTGGGATGGAAGATGGATTTTAGGTTTTCCCATTCACAGGCATCGCTGCCTGAGTTAGTCACGTGGGAGAGGAGGAGGAGAGGAGGGGTTACCGGTAACAAGGCCATCCTTCTGCTAGTTCTCGAAGCTTGTAGCGTTCGAGAACTAGGTTGTCGGGTCCGTTGTTCCGGATTGCTTGCTCGGGTCTTGAGCCTGTTGGGAGGGAGTGTAGATCTGGCATTGTGGGAGGGTGTTGTAAGGAAAGGAGAGATAGGACTTCGAGACTATGTTATTGGGTTGTATATGAGCCTAGAGGAAAGGAAACTTATTTGAGTATAGTTCCCAACTTTTGATAGCTCTTGCTTTAGTACCGTAAGCACTTTTCATCTCACCTCGCTAAATTCTCAGGGGCTACCCCGCTCTTGTAAGCCCGCAACTCCCGCATTACCCCGCGCTAAAAGGGAGTATTCTTTACCCGCCAGGCGCACAAATGCCGACCTCGCAGCCTTGAAGCAGCTCTCAATATTTCCATCTGCGGCCGATTGGAGGTAATTCTTCTCGGAAGATGCCAAGTTTTGGGTATTGGAAAGTCTCCACTTAGTCCGATAATGCTTTGTTGTGTTGTAAGCAGGTGTTGGCCTCTGGTAGTTGAGCCATACTGGAACTCCCCTCTCATCGTCTTCCTCCAAAATTGGTGTTGTAAAATTGTTTCTGAATAGCCTCACTCTCGTGACCTTTTACTCAACATCTATCTCTTTGGACAACATGTCCTCAGAACTCACCATGGCCTCCCCTCGCCCAGAAATACAAGCAAAAGACTTCTACATCTTCGGCTCCAACATCTCATTCAGCAAATCTCCCATCCTCCACCAAGCAGCCTTCAAATATCACAACCTCCCACACACCTACACCATCCACCAAACACCCTCCACCTCCCCCCTCTCCCCACTCATCACAGCCCCAACCTTCGGCGGCGCCAGCGTAACAATGCCGCATAAACTCTCCATCTCCACTTACTGCACCTCCGTTTCCTCTCACGCCAAGCTTATCGGAGCCATCAACACCCTGGTCGTAATTCGCGATGAGAATGGCGAGAGAACAGGAATCAGAGGCGATAATTCGGACTGGAGTGGTCTCGTGTCGTGTTTGAAAACCAAGGGAGAAAGTGTGTTGAAAGAAGCGAAGGTAGGGCTGGTGATCGGAGCTGGAGGAGCCTCCCGAGCTGCGCTTTATGCTTTGCATCAACTTGGAATCAAGGATATTTTCCTTGTGAATAGAACACAGGCTACCGCTGAGAAGATTGCGGAGGAGTTCTCCGAATTGTTTAAGATCACGGTTGTTCCGAATCTGAGAGAGGCTGAGGTGAAGCCGGATGTTATAATTGGGACGATACCTGCAGATCAGACAACTACGGACTATTTCCCAATTGGTTTGTTTGCAGCCGAGAGGGGAATATGCGTTGATATGGCGTACAAACCTAGAGAGACGCCGCTATTGAAGGTTGCGAAAAGCAGAGAAGGGTGGGAGACCGTGACGGGGGTAGAGGTTTTGCTCGCACAGGCGTTTGTGCAGAGTGAGTGGTGGTTGGGAATACCTGCGCCGCAACAGGAGATGGTTCAAGCGTTGGAAGAACACGATCTAGAGAGCGAAGCCAAGGATAAGATCAGTGGGAAGCTGTAGAGGTTTAGAATTTATTACATCGAAAGCTCAACGACTCCCTTTGAGCCACGCTTTGATAAGTTCCTCATAAATCTGGGATAACTTGCTCCGTATTTCAAAATCTCTCTCCCGTTTCAGAAATACCTATCGAAAGTATTTCCTCCCTTTCCCAGTCTTCGGCAGACTTTTGACATCACTCGTCAAAGCAAATTGTCCACTTTCTCCATCAGAACGCACGTCGCGGATCTGCACTCGCACTCTTTTCAACAACTTTGCACGCTCCAGTCCGTTCAAGGTGTTATCTGATCTTGGTCCATTTCCAGTGTCAGAGATGTGTGGATTATGTTGTACCATAGTCGATACGTAACCCATGAGGTCAGGCGTTGAGAGAGAATGGCTGAGCCAGATGCTTAACGAAGCACAGATAATGAGGAACGTCGAGGCAAAACTGAGAATCCCGAACCAAACCCAGTTGCAAGACACGAGGACGAAGGGCGGAAAAGGCAGCGGGTTGTGAAAGGTGTCTAAGAGCACGTTGCTGGAGTTGAGGTTGTCGGAGGGAAGAGGATCTTCAGGGCCGTTGGACTGCGGGGTCTGGATATATGTGTTAAAGATGGTCGTCAACCGTGAAGCGAAGGTATAGTTGTCGAGCTTGGAGAGATCGACTAGAGAGGGTGTGAAGTTGGCTCCTTGAGCTAGGAATTGCTCTGTGAGAGAGGACATTCCAAGTGATGCCGGATCAACTTGCGGCCAGTGTTCGAAGATGTTAGCTGCTAAAGAAGAGTTGCTGAAAGGTGTGCTTGTCGACACCGAGGCAATGCCCATGTGATACACTTCACATCGGAGATAAGCCTCGGTATCAGGCTCTTCTGCTAACTGGCTACATGTAAAACTAATATCTCTTGTAGTCACGTACAAAAGGCAGCTCCACAGAGTTACTTGCGAGTTGTAGAATGAACCAAAGACCATATCTTGTCCAAAAGATTGAGTATTGAAGCCGGTATTGAAGCCGAGGAAAAATCCAGAGCCTATATCCGCTTGTCGTTGAAGCATAGAATTGTTTAATTGCAGAGAATTGGTCCCAAGCAGGGATGACCACGATCCGTCAACCGATGGCATGTATACCGGTGAAGATGGGCAGTTAAATTCAAAGTAACTGGCGGTGAAATTCACACTGGTGTTTGAAAAATTTGACATCAACCTAGCTGGCCCCCACTCGCTGAATGGATGTGTTGGAAAAAAAGATGGTCCAATGACATCAAAAGCCACAAGACTGGTGTAGTTTTTGGGTGGACCTTCATCGATTAGCGACTTATCCCTAGTCCAGGAATCATTATGTGCAATCATTGGCAGCATTGGCCTAGCAATTAAAGTCAGCACTATGTCTTTGCCTTAGATAACGAAAAGGAGCGAAAAATTCCAGGTGAGCGATTGCTTGGGAGCTAGCTTACCCAACATAGCCTAGGCTTGGCTCAAGGGCATGACTTTTGGCATCTAACAAAAATGAGATGTATCTTGATTTGAGTTCAAGAACCTGATCCACATCATCGATTGTAGCAACAGAAGTGATGATATTGGTAGCAAGCCATGAAGTTTCGAGTAATATTGTAGCGTTGAATTGCCTCAAGCTCAGAACCCGTACGGAAGCCTGGCCGGCAATAGGAGAAAGTGCCCATATTATGATCAGACTGATCTCGAATATCCCCATAGAACTGAGGGAGAACAGAGTTGTCACTGTGCTAGCGAGAGATCTGCTACCTATAAGCAGCTCTAGTTTCTGTTCTCGACCAAAGTCAGCTGTTAAATTTGGAATTTCTTCGCCAATTTGAAAACTCAGAAACGGGCTTTTACCTCGACAGTTGACCCGGTTTCTGCTCTGCATCTAGCTACCAGCCTTAAGAAACTTCCAACTATGGCTGCAAACAGGATGGGGAAAAGTGTAGGGCCTAGCTTAGCCGCTTCAAACAAGCCAAGATTCAAGCGGCTCTCTGAAGGAGTCCATTCCTGGTTGTCTGTAAACCCAGAAAAAGAACCATTGGTATAAAATGCTATGGTAGGAACGGGCGGATCAAGAAGCAGCCCAGAGATAGGGCCGCCAGGCCTGTATTTGATGCTGTATCCTGGGACCGTGTGATCGACGGCAGCTGCCAAGAGAGCAAATACTATATAGTAGACAGTTAGATGTTATGCAATAGCTTCTCTTCAATTTACTCACCCAGAAACATGAAAGCCAGCATGGCTAGGACAACATGTACCCAAGTCTCAAATTTTATGCTCTGTTTCCGCTCGCTCATTGTTGAAGACAGCGATGGGCGTGCCTTTGGCTCAAAATCGGTACCACTTTTCGTCCCTTTGCTTTCCGATCCATTGGTACTGGTATGTGGACCCTGAGAATTGAAGCCTGGGTGGAAATCCATCTCCGTAGTTGATAGACAATCGGTTGACAGATTACCAGGGATTTCCACGTGTCGTTCTGTCACAACGCAACTCGACTTGATCTCCTCAGTGGCCATTTGCTGTACTTTCCCACGTCCGCAAAGTTTTGGCTGAGAGTTTCAACGCCTTGAGCTTCCAGGATCGCAAAACCCCCCGTGTTCAGTCCTCTTTGGATTGATTGAGGTATCCTATAGAGTCATCTGGCACTCCATTGACAAGCTTACTGACAGATCACCGGCTCCACATTCGGCAAGGTGCCTCTTTAAATGTTTGTTCCGCGAAGGAAGATTATCGATTGATAACTAAAATAAACGTTGCGAGGACCGGGTCACAAACGCTTGTATGCGAAGGATTCGGAAGAGTGGCACGGGATATTATCCACGCTTGACTGCGCCACCAGCCAACCACTATATTCCCAAGATGTGAGTGGTCAGCTTACTGTCACATTACCGAGAAAATAGATATTAGTTAATGTTGGTTAATGCCTCAAGATTGATTATCTCTGTAAGAAATATGAAGTCAGCAGTATATCATGCACCAAAACATCAGTAAAGAAAGGAAACAATAGGGGACAACTGTGCAATTTCCCTTTGTAAAAGGGCGAGACATGCACGATTTCACTTTAGAGGCAGGAAAGTAAATTCTCCTTGGAGTACGGTGGCTGTGTACTTCATAATAACATGCTTAGGCTGAAATCGTTATCCAATTGAGTCATTCCAACCCCTGAGATCCCGGAGTTCTAGCCGAGCGCTACATGCACAAATGGAATTACCTCGAGCTTGAATCCGGTTTCATTCTTGAATTTCTTGCTATTATGTAACAGGCAACTTGATACGTAGGAGGCCAACCTACTGCTGCTGGGCAGCACAGCCACTGACTCGGCTCCAAATTTTGCAGAGACCTTTCTTGTGATGCAGCATTTTTGCGTAAGTAGTGACTGATATGCCTGAAGGCAGAGTAATTCGATACAAAAATGCAGTGAAAAGGAGGACTTCTCCATAAAATTTGAAAATGCCAGTGAAAAACATGCTTTTGCTTTCCAACTGTGTCAAGATATCTCGAGCACTTCGTCTTCAGGATGACTATCCTCAAACACGAGCACATATTGCGAGATGTCATTCGAAGTCGTGTCGAGGCTTTCGTATGAGCATAAGAAATTACAATCTGGTCCTTGAGCAGATGAGTTTCGCTCTAGAAAACGCGCACCAAGGCGGTCTCTGATTGAGGAAGCATGCCACGTGACCAGGCGATCTTCCACGCAATCTCGGGGACCTGCTTTAGACTCGACGCGGCGACCCGAAGTCAATTTCAACGTCGTCGAGTTCCTTGAAAATCCTCTTCTTTCCGTACTCTCTCACCACCGAGCTTCGTCAAAGTTGAACGACTCAAGATGCCTGCCTATCGCAACAAGACAGGATCGAATAGAGGGAAGGTTAACCATGGCAAGGGATGGAGCGACCCTTGCGGTGGAGGCCTCTATTTCTAGCTCAAGCGGGACAGCTGCTCTAGATCCCATGAGGTTTCGCCGAGGGATACGATGGACGGTCTCATCGATGATCTTGAACGTAATCCTGAGTTCCAAGCCGTCCAAAGTTTCATCCCGGAAGCAGTCCTGACTAGCACTTTGCAGTTGGGAAGCTCTCGAATTGGGCAATTGTGCCAGCAGCGTGATATTAGGCTTTCTAGGCGTATTCTAAGATAATACGTCCCAGGCAATATTTCCATGCTGGAAGCCAAGGGTCAAGGTGACATGAAAACCTTCCGGAACGTGATGCTGGTAAGGTAGTTGAATCCTTTCTCCCATATGATTTCATTCAGGGGTTGTGCTGGCGGGTTGCCATGATTGAAGAACTATGGCAACCCTAGTTTGGAGCGTTTTGGACGATGGAGGTGAGTCTTGAATTGTTGAACGTGGTATCTCCATTGTGAGCTTTGGCGTTGAAGGAAGGTTTGCGACTGGTTCCGAATTCGGCTTAGCCGAGCCCCTGTTCCAACCAGACCAGAGGGCTTCTTTTCTCATCTCCTTCATCTTCGATTTCATCATCAATTTTGACTATCCTACCCCAGCTCAAGCTCAGTCTCAACTTCAAACAACACAAAGAAGTTTCACCAGTGACAACTATCACGTGCAATACCCGTGACCAAGGACACCCCCCACTGCGGTCATTCAAGAACTGCCGAAGTCAGAAGCAAAAGCTTGCGGGCGGCTAGACACGGGTGAGAGAGACATCTCACAACGACAGGCTATTGAACATCCACTTCTGGATGTGATAAACCAGGATCAAGCACCATGGAAGAGCGTTTTGCCGACGGGGCAAGTGGGGGAGGCCTCCTGACAAACCATGGAGAAAGTGGAGGGATCTCTTTATGATTTGGACGACATCTCATACTAAAGGAGCTTAAGAACAGAAGTATACCCTCCAACGAACTGGCTTTTCCATAAGCTCTGGAATCAACACAAACATGGCCACCGAAACCGAGACCCTGACACTCAATGGCACCAATTATGCCGCGGATCAACGGAAATACCTCTACTTAGCAGGCGTGAATGTGATGCATTCAATCGCACCTCCAATGCACAACTACATTGCTAAAACTCTCGGCCTACCCTGGCTGTTCATCAACCAAGAATGTCCCACAATCTCCTCTGTCTTGGAGCTCTTCCGTGCCCCAACATTCGCAGGTGGCGTTGTTACCATGCCTTATAAGAAAGCCATCATCCCATACCTCGATGAGGTAGATGATCTTGTCAAGATGCTGGGAGCTTGCAACAATGTTTATTTGACGAAAGATGGGAAATTGCGGGGCACGAATACGGATTGGAGGGGTATTAAGGGGTGTTTGCTAAGTGGGACGAAGAATGCTGTCAATGAAGGGAAGGCAAAGCCGGCATTGATCATTGGCGCTGGAGGAGCGAGCAGAGCGGCGTTGTATGCATTGTTTGCGGATCTCGAGTGTGGGGAGATTTATGTGGTTAATAGGGATGAGAAGGAGGTGGAAGATTTGCTGGAGGACTCGAAAGCTTATTCGGCGAGCTCTTCAAGGGAGCTGAGACTTCGACATGTTACTTCTGTGGAGGAGGCTGAGAGATTAGAGTCACCATATTATGTCGTTGGAACGGTGCCTGATTTTGAGCCGAAGACGGAGGAGGAGCTGAATTCGAAGAAGATCATCCAAAGCTTCTTAGGCAAGGAGCAGAAAGGCGTGCTGCTGGACATGTGTTATAAGCCGAGAAATACCAGGATCTTGAGGATTGCAAAAGAGAATGGTTGGGTGGCAGTTGAAGGGACGGGGGTTATTGCTCATCAGATTGGCGAACAATGGCGCTTGTGGGCTGGTGCTGGGGAGGATGGCAAGAAAGAGGTACCAAAGGATAAGGCGTGGGAGATTTTAAGGAAAGGAGCAGAGGAGAGCACAGCGATAAACTTCTAGATTGTATGAAAAGACATAAGATCTATAATGAGACGTTGAAACAGAAATGTAAGATTTTGTTGGCATCAAGCTGGAAGGAAGTATACTCTGTAAGTCAAGAAAACCAAGCGCTGCTGTCGCTCCAACAAATCACAACACCGTAAATGGCTTGGTTGAAGCATTCCGTATGACTGATGCAGAGCAAAGCTCTATCTGATGACAAATAGAGAACTTGTCCAATCTACGAGTTGATAAAGTTACATCAAACGCGGAATTCTGCATCGCGAAAGACTTCATCCGGACCCACAATTTCCCCCTCCAACGTCAACCCCACCACGACGATCCGGAGAGCGGCTTCCTTCAAACCAACAAAGATGTGATTCTGCAGCAAAAGTGGGAGATTGTATCTCTCACGTCTCAACAATCTTTCAGTTCACAACTATCGTTCTCAAACACCACAGAATCACTCAAATTGGGTTTATTACTCGTACAAATACCCCGCACTTCGACCTCTTCGTCCCTCTCGAGCCAGCATCTACACAGCAATCATGCCAGCAAAGAAGATCCTCCTCCTCAACGGCCCCAACCTCAACCTCCTGGGCACGCGGGAGCCGCAACTCTACGGCAGCGAAACACTCTCCGACGTCGAGTCGCGGGCCACAGCGCAAGCAGAATCCTCCGGGGCCACTCTCTCCTTCTTCCAAACGAACCACGAGGGGGCACTCGTAGACCGAATCCAAGCCGCACGAACAGAAGGAATTGACGCCATTGTAATCAATCCCGCCGCTTTCACACATTACTCAATTGCGTTACGGGATGCGCTGCTCGCGGTGAATATCCCGTTTGTGGAGGTGCATATTAGCAATATCCATGCGAGGGAGGAGTGGAGGAATAAGAGCTGGTTGAGTGATAAGGCTGTTGCTGTTATTTGTGGATTGGGGACTTTTGGGTATAAGGCGGCAATTGAGTATTGTTTGGAGCATTTGAAGGACAAGGCGAAGCTCTGATACACTTGTGTATATTTGGAGGATAAAAGTTCATCGTGTATTAATATATCAGGCTTGTCTCTTTACCCTACATTTCAAACTTTTAACATCATTGAAGTGATCTTTGCCGCTCCTCCAATGCCGCAGGAATAGCAGCTCTCACTTCCTCGAGTGGCAATTTCTCCATCTTGCGGCCGGTCCAGATGCAATCCTGCTCCAGCCCCTGATAAATCATCGCCTCAATCCCAAGGATGACCTGCCACCCTTCCCTCTCAGCTAACTCACTAATTTCTGTATAAGGCGTAGGATGATAGCACATTTCTAACATCACCCCTTTCTCCTCTTTCCGCAAAAAAGTCTTAATTACCTTTCGAACCTCCTTTTCTTCTTCCGCCCTAGGACTTTTATTAGGGACACAGCATACAATTGCTTCCGGAGCTCCCAGTTCTTTTGATTGGTCTACCATCTTGACGTGAAGAAGTGAGTCCCCAAATTCCCCTTTCTTGCAGTCCGCAATCAAACCCTCGGCGTTCTTGGAACTTCTGTTTACGATGTAGACAGTTGAACAGCCTAACCACTTCATTAATGCATAGACTGCAGCTCTGCAGCTCCCACCTGCTCCGATCACCATTCCTGGCTTTCCTTTGAACCTATCCCTCACCTCGACGTTGTGCAAGAAAGCGTCACGGACGCCATAGCAGTCCGTGTTCGCACCACAAAGCATTCTCGTACCTGCTGGTGTCTTCTTGATGTAGACAGTGTTGCAAGCGCCGATAGCTTCACATTCGGGTGTCAGCTCAGAGAGATAAGGTAGGATAGAGATTTGATGCGGCATTGTTGTTGATGCGCCGCAGAACTTGGGGTCTTTGGTTAGGGACAGGAAGGTGGGGATGGAGAGGGAATCGAGTGGGATTTGGGAGGCGTTTAGGGAGAGATGGTTGTACACCTGATGAGGTCAGTAATTTTCTTAGTAATTGGGGTACTTTGTGCAGTCGGGCTACAGTGAGAAGGCGTGAAGGGGAGAGTTTGGGGGGGCAGGAAAGAGGTTGTGAGAGTACATACTATTTTATGCAAAAGAGGAGAGAGGGAGTGAGAGATAGGATGCCCAAAGAGATAGTTCACTCCATCTAGATGAGATGTATCTGGAAGTGTGGGGGTCGAAAGCTCGCTATTATGAGGCAGTGGTGACGAAGGAGTCGTGTTCGAGGTGGTGCAAGAGCTGTCAGAGGAAGAGCTGGAACAGCGGTCCATCTTGAAGTCTCCTTGAGGTGTTGGGAAATTATCTATATAAGGGACAGTTGGTGATTTTAGTCTACCGGTATTTGAGTCAATAAGATATATCTGACCATTTATGAAGAGAAATAATATAAAGATGGAGGGAACGGCCAAAGGGAGATATCTTTATATAGAGATACACCTGTGACTAGTAATCAGGAGAAGCTTCTAAATAGTTCAGTCGTGATTCATACCAATTAGCCCATTCATAATAGAAGAAGGGGATTACACGCAAGATTTCTACTGATCCCACTGGAGATGCTCGCAACCTAAATTTTCTGGAATCGCCCAACTTACATCTGTAGATGAAGAGGCACAAACTGAAAATTTGAGATTTCGGAGGATATTTTTCATACCAAATCTCAACCATTAACCTTTTCTTTGTTCTGGCCTCGCTTAACACCCCCTATTCACCCTGCTCCCCACATTCAACTCACACCTTACAATGACTCATTCTGGGCCAAAAATTAGGTAATTCACTATCTGATTAATTTTTCTTGCACTAAATCACGTGTTTTTGTTGCACAACGTACTTGGACATCCCACGAGTGGGATTGAACCGTTTCGTCAATGAATTGTCGAACGATTTGTGGATTAACGACGAATTGACGGTTTTCAGCCACTTTGACTTGAATGACGGCCTCTAGCCAGCATCTTGAGATATAATTATTCTAATTAGTATCATGTTTATAGAAATTGGTCTCAAAGCTTCAGGATTGATCAAATCATAATATTATGGTTCTATTTGGTACTTGGCTATTCTTTATTCGCTACGTCTTTATATCTCCGAGACTCGCAAACCCCACCTCCTATCTTGCTACCCTTTGTTCCTCGTTCACACCACCAATTCTTGAACTTCATTATGACTAGTGTTTCATATTCTCCCGTCGCAGACTGCGGGATTCAGTAAGCGTACCCGCGTGTAGACTCACATTCGCCCAAATGGGGTTAGATTATTTGGATATGGACTTGCAAGTCCTGCCTCTGACATTTTTTTTTATAGAAAAGCCGTAGAATTCAAACGCTTCCAGACCTACACAAAAAATCGAAACCAGTCAAGCTCTCAGCAAAACCAAAATCCGGATTAATTCCACTCTTCTCTACTTCCCACAGTCTTCAATCAGAACGATCATGGCGACTTCGAGTCCACCGACAACTTCGAGTTCATCGACAACTTCGAGTTTATCGACAACCTCGGGTTCACCAACATCTTCAGCAATGAACCCAATAACCAACTCAGGCAAAACCCTTCTGGACATTTCCCCTGAAATACGTGTTCTCATTTTTGAGCACGCTATTAGAGACTGTGCTTTTCCCCCAAATGTATTGCTGGCCTTTGGGAAGAATGGTCCGCGAGAGCTATACGAAGAAGCGTCTGACGTTTTCACACGCGTCTGCCATCTCATCGACTGCCACAACGAGGAGATCTTCAACCAGCAGCCCATGACACTACTTTGGAAGGTAGAACACGCAACATTTGTCGCCCCACTGCGCTTTCGGGCCCAAAAAATCACCTGTATGTCTAACCTGAAGAATATCATTCTCGACTGGTCAGAAATCTGCGACGAAGACAAAGGATACGCATGCTTGAGGGAACTAGAACGCCTAGCGTTGGGCCTGATCAATTAGCCCAGATGTTAATCCCAGCTTCGAAAAATGTTAGGAGGGTCGTCTTAAAGGCGAGAGAGAATTCTATAAACAGTGTCATTCTTGCAATAATCTGGTATAGGATCGAGAAGCCAATAGGTTTGCCACACACCAAAGAGATAACCGAAGAAGGGTTAACAACATGGATTTGGGAGGCTAAGGGGGAAAGCCCAGCACTCAAATGGGTCACCCATGGTAGATAAGGAGGTTAGACCATATCTCAATCCAAGGCAAAGGTTTTCACAGCAGATCAAATTGTTCAGTGAGCATTTGTAAAACGTATTGCTCTATGAGAACTTAGAAGTAGAGCTGGAGAGCATAGACTTGTATTAAATCTCGACCTAGGTTGTGCATGAAAGATGCATAAAAAAGACTAAATTGGCCGAATGGAGAATTCCAGACCTAGGATGAACGGGTTAATAATTATGATTAATACTCCGAATTGATGTGTAAAACATTGAAGAACAGACCATACAATGTGGGATCGACAGAAAGGGGGCGGCGTTCTGCTTGCCGAGGCAGCCAAAAACTTTTGCCGCTCCTCTTGAATCCTTATCCAACTGCAACATCATTTCTCAACCACATCGAGAAAGTCCACAATTGGCTGCTCCCCGCGCTCAGTCTAAGGCAAGGAAAGTGCTGAAATGCGTCATTGGCTGGGAGACTAGACCGCGAGTGCGGGGAGGGCCATAGGTAGGTATTCTTCTAGTTGTGTATCTCTAAGCTTCCTCTTCTTCTCCTGCCCTCACACTTCACATCCCCATCCCCTCTCCGCAGACCTTCGCGCGTCAAATTATCATAGGAATCACCGCAAACATGTCCTACAAACCAGCAATAGCCTCCATGTCGCTGGGTCGGGCTTGGGTCCATCAATTGCCTTACAAGCTCGACCAAGCCGTCGCAAACAACTTCACCGGCATCGAAATCTTCTTCGAAGACCTCGAATACCTCGCGCGTGCTGAATTGAATATCCCTGCCGACTCCCCACTCACTGCCGAAGCACAGCTCCACGCCGCGCAAACCATCCGTAAGCTCTGCGACGAACGACACCTCACCATCATCGGTCTACAACCATTTATGCATTACGAGGGACTGTTAGACAGGGAAGAACATAATCAAAGAATCGAGAAGTTGAAATTGTGGTTCAAGATTGCGAAGGTGCTGGAGACAGATGTTATACAGATTCCTGGGAACTTCCTAGGCAAGGATAAAATCACAGGAGACTTAGATGTTGTGGTGAAAGATTTGAAAGAGGTGGCTGATATGGGGTTGAAAGAAACGCCAGTTATCAAGTTTGCGTATGAGAACCTATGTTGGAGCACATTTTTCGATACGTGGGACAAAGCTTGGGATCTGGTTGAGCGGGTTGATAGGCCGAATTTTGGGATGTGTTTGGATACATTTAATATTGCTGGACGAGTGTATGCTGATCCTGCAGCTCCTGATGGGAAGACGCCAAATGCGGATGCGGATATGAAGAAGAGTTTGGAGGAATTGGTGAAGAGTGTCGATGTTAAGAAGGTGTTTTACATCCAAGTTGTTGATGCGGAGAAGATGCGAAATCCTTTGGTGGAAGGACATGCGTTTTATGCGAAAGATCAACCAGCTAGGATGAGTTGGTCTAGGAATGCGAGGTTGTTTGCTTTTGAGGAAGGTGGATATTTGCCTGTTTTGGATGTGACGAAGGCAATTATACAGGGACTGGGATATAAAGGGTGGGTAAGCATGGAGCTGTTCTCGAGGACGATGAACGAGCCAGGTGATGAAGTGCCCAAAGATCATGCTCGGAGGGCGAGGGTGGCGTGGGAAAAGCTTGAGAAAGAGATTGCAGCTTGGTAGAGTGAGTATCCGCAACGGAATGGAAATACAAACTGAGTGCCATCTCTACATTGGAATTCTGTTTATTATTTCGTCCATTCAGCTAAAGTCTCGGCTTGGCAATATTTCTTGGGTGTTGTTTATTCGTGGATTTCTCCATTACTTGATTTGATGCTCTTAGGACGGACTCAATTGCTCACTTTATGTCTATCAGCAAGGCCAGGCTTCTTACGAGTTCAATTTTTTCATCCAAGTCTATATTCCCCTCCTGTCTCGGAACACGGGAGATTCCAGTGATCATTTCCTCGTTTCTAAACAGGAGGAGTAGTAGCATCGCTCTCCGACGCCACATTTGCACCACCTGTGACAGTCTTCTCATCATCCTCCACATGTCTCACAGCCAACTTGCCTTCGACATCAGTCTGTCCACGCTCCAGCATGGTCGCATGGCGATCAACTCTCGTCTTCCATGCCGGCGTACCAATATACTTCGGTCCGTTCGGATCCTCGAACATATTCTCCGTCTCCTCCAGCGTCTTGCCTGCTGTCTCTGGGAACATGAAGAACACGTGAATGAACATAGCCAAATTGAAGATGCCGAAAACGAGATACACCTTCCACTTGATGTTCACGAAAGCAGGAGGAGTGAAGAGTCCGAGGGCGAGGTTGAACGCCCAGTTTGAAGAAGTTGCGAGTGCGACTCCTTTTCCACGGAGACGGAGGGGGAATAACTCTGGTGGGTAGATCCAAGATACCGGTCCCCATGTCGGGGCGTATGAGGCAACGAACAGGTAAGTGCAAGCGATGAGTCCCTTCGCTGCGGCGCCAGTGAGCTGCATTGATTCCTCGGGAACGCCGTCAACGCCGCCTGGGACGACGACGCCTTGGCCGCCGAGAATGCCTGCGTTGGCGAACATCCAGGTGCACATGAGGGCAGCACCGATAAGCAGTGTGGGCCGACGACCCCAGCTGTCGATGTAGATGAGAGCTGGGATGGTCATCACGACGTTGATTACGTATTGGATGGAGGAGGCGAGGAGGTTGGCGTTCCCTGAGTAGCCTGCCATGCCGAAGACGCACTGATCATCGTTAACAAAATCTATCGGGAAAGGAAGTGCAGACTTACTCATGACATTCATCCCCGTCAATTGAGACCAAATCTGCATGAAAACAGCAATGATTGTCCGATTCAGCATGTTCGGCTTGAACAGATCGAGGTACGTGACATCTTTATGAAGACGTTCAAACTCGCACATATTCTTAATGTCCTCAAGCTCGAGCATCACAAATGGACTATGTGGATCTCATTTCCCGTGGACGAGAGTCAGGACGGAGTGACACTCTTCCCAACGGTCTTTACGTGCCAGCCAGCGAGGTGATTCCGGGAGGAAGATCATGGCGAAGAAGAGCCCGATGGCGGGGATCATCTGGATTCCCCATGGGACACGGAAGGCAGCTGTGCTGTAGTCGTTGGAATGTTGACCACCGATGAAGGAGCAGCCATATGAGACACTGGAAACTTGGTCAGCGTTGAAAGTCGCTTCAAGATGAGGTTGGTTGCATTTGGAACTTACTAGAACATAATCATGATGCCCCACGTAATGGCCCATTGCTGAGCACCGACAAAACGACCTCGTTTTGATGGTGGTGCGAGCTCTGAGACGTAGACTGGGACCTGAGCTGATTCGATACCAACAGCGAGACCGTTGACGATTCGTCCAACGATGAGCATGCCGATGTTCTGAGAGGTGCAGACGAGGATAGATCCGATTACCCTTTCCAAACATCAGTTCCAGTTCCAACCAATTCCGAAGACGAGAACCCTTCTACTCACCAGATAACACAGCCCGTCATGATAGAAGTCTTTCTTCCAAGACGATCCGAAAGGAGACCCGAGATCAATGCACCGAGCCAGGATCCACCCGCCATGGAAGCGGTGATGCCTCCTTGGACGAGAGATCTGGGGCCACTGCAGTTCTGATTATCGTTGAAGGGCGGGCCTTCAGGACCTTGGTTGAAGTAGCATTTGTAGGCGTTCTCGCCGAGCTGTGCTGACATCGACGAAATGTCAAAGCCAAATAGGCCGCCGCCTACAACGGCGACAGCCGCAATAATGTAGATATTTCCAACAACCATCTTGATTGCTGGAGAGACAAAATTAATGAAATGAAAAGGAAAGCCAACCAACGAATTGGCAAGATTGGTGTGAAAATGGGCTGGGGAGAAATGAGATGTGAGGCACCCAGGAGCTTTATACCACCTGGCACTTAGACATACCGCGTTGTCGATCTCCGAGAATCTGGTAGCCATTTGATCTACATGGTTGACAGATTTGACCGCCCGAGAATACTTCGCTAGTGAAAGAAAGGGGTACTCTGTTTGGTTTCCTGAGAAAAAGAAAGTTGACTCGGCTTTGCGGCACAGTATTCCAAGTTTCTTCTCACTTTGTGAAAAGTCGAGGAAACATATTGAGGGTATGCTAAGCATGGGACAAGCTCTAATCTCCGTGAAAAATCTTACATGAATTCTCCAATGCTGAGTTTTGAAACAAGTGAAGTCGGTGTGCTTGCTCCTAAATCCGGAAAACATGACCCGAGAATGCTATCGACGAACCAGCCTCACAACTATTACGAGTCTGCTATCCTATTTGCTTCACGAATGATTCTAAAATCCTAAATGTGGGCCAAGGAGTCGGGTGAGCACGTAAAGATCGTCATCGCCTAAACCATTTTACCATTAGCTTACTTCAAGAGTCCGGGGATCATCGTCACTTATACCAAAACGCTTTTAGACGGCTCCACATGCTGTCAACGGCGTCCAAGAAAATGGGGCTTTTTATGTGAGGAAGGGCCGATGAAATATCAGGTGCTTTGGGGTGCGGAGTGTGAAGTTATGAACTTCTTGACAGCGAGGCTTGGTAGTGGGCCCCCATGACCCCGCATTGCGAGTTGTCCCGCTGACTTTGAGATCGTCTTGGATAGAGTCAAATACTTCAAATTTCATGTTTGATATTCAATAAAGGGAAGAAGCTAAAGATGCAACTTCTCCTGAGCTTTCTAATGAGGAAAATGTTGAAGTGTTGAAGACGGAATAAAGTTTGTCGCAACGGCAGAGGCGGTCCGCTTGGCGTGGACCCGAATACCCGTCACCCTGTTTGCCACTTCTGCAACGTTACATAGATGCTTCTGATGCATAAAATTATGCTGCAGGAGGCTCGGTCTACATTGTCATTGGCGGAAGCAGCTGGGGAAAGAAAGAAGGGAAAGCCACTGCTGTAGGTGGAGTATAAATTTCACTTGGACGACAAGTGGTCAAGTCATGAGCCTTCATTATTAAGACAAAAATATGTCACCTGATACACGAGGTTGAAAGTTCAAGCTGTGCTCTCGGGTGGAAATGCTCTTTGTTAGAGACGCCTATGAAACCAAAACTGTACTTTCAAGATGACTACGAAACCACTAAAGAAGTACCCACAAAATCACTTCGAAGGAATGACTATTTCTCGAGTTGTTAGCTCATTTAGTTGTCTCTGAAGTATATTTCAGATTTGACAGGGCTAGGTGGAAGCTGAATTAGTGCAAATGAGTTGAGCATCTGGAAGCAACAGCTGCTCTCAGTACAGACTGCTTTATCCCCAGCTTTCGAAATTTGATCAACGAACTGGGAACTATGCCATGGTGTTTCATTGTTGCCTGATAGTTCATCTTCATACGTACAGTTAGTCAGAAGGTGTTCATTCAAGAATTCAGGGGGAGTGGCATTTAAGCGAGTCGCTTAACTCGTAACTCTCGTGACTCAGGGGCAAGAGACGAGGTGAGACTATCCTCCTTCCAGAGCCTTCTCGCTTTGTCGCCTAGTTTCAGCTCGGCCTACATATTTTTGGTCCAAATTCTGTCGAGGACTTCTTCCTCTTTCCAAACAACCTCCTCGATCAGAAGAGATCTTTCGACATAAGGCAACTTACCCTCGTCCGCCGAGTTACCGAGTCCCTTTCATCACTGCCAATAAGGAACACAGCACCTCGCTAACATACACTTCATGCCTTTAGCACCATGCACTCTAGAAAATCCAACAAGATCCAGGAGACGAAGGGGTCTGGACGCCCCTCAATACACGCCGATGCCACGATATTCCGCCAGAAACCAGAGAAGCTCACTGTCAAGATCCTTCGGAGCATCCTCACCAGCACCGGGCAGAAGCTGAAATCAAAAGAGCTGAGAAGAGAACTTCTTGAACGAGTCATCCGCCTGACGAAAACCATCAACAGGCAAGATCGGGAGGTGATCTACCAGCTGCTCGCGGAGAAGCGTGAGGTGACACGTGCTGCTATCAATGCTTATCGAAAAGATATTGAACAACCAACGAATATGATGGTTCTGATCATGGTGTTATGATGATGATGACGGCGATGACGGTGACTATGAAGACGATGGCCAAGATGAGATCGATGATGAGGAAGAAGCTTATTCCGATGAGTATGGAAGAAGACACGGAAAGCGGGCCAAGGTTGGACAAACCCGCAAGCTTAAACAGCAAAAACAAGAGCTCGCTCTCCAAGTTGGCTTTGAAGGCGGAGAGAAAGTTGACCATACTAAATATAAGCTGTGCAACTTATGCTACAACAAAAAGTCTCGCCTGGACTTTCGGGAGAGTCCCCTGCACCCAAATTGTTCATCAGCTCGAATGCCTATTTGCGAGACCTGCATTAATAAGTGGATGAAGTCGTGATTTGCATCTGGCTCTTGGGATACATAACATGCCCGCTTGACGGATCCAAACTAGGTGAGTCGAGCTCCATATTACTTACCTGCCATGAGGAGTTAGGGTGACTCACCGCAACGAGTTAGCTTCAGAAATTCCAATTCCGACTGAACACCTGATACAAAACGGTCTTCACCTCACCTTCACTTTTACCTTGCCACCTTTCAACCTCATATCACCATCAGATATGGATCCAAGTAGCAATCACGATCTACCGAACGTCTCCAAGATGAAAGACTTTTATCCATACGCGTCCATTTTCCCTGAGCGCCGAGCGGGTTGGATGTTTGGCTCACTAGCTGCCGGCATGGCACACATTGAGAGAGAAATGTGGAGCGGCGAGAATGTAGGTTCACCTTTCCAGTAGGACAATCGAGCACATTAATCTTTTCTGACTGGTCAAATGTCCCCGGAAATATTGGACATTCAACTCCGAGTCTTGAGCTAGAGACGCCGTACTGTACGAATTCTGGTGGGACATTCTCGGGCTACGTAGCTGTACGCAGAATAATAGCAGCGGCTTTTACAATCAGCAAGTAAAAAGTTTGTGGTGAAGTAAATTGCTTGAATAGGTTCCGTGAGATGAACTGGTAATGTACAACTATGCTTCTTCTGCCGTTCCTATTCCCCTGCAAAACCGAAAGCCTGTGTGCCCCGTTACTCATCCTAGCAACTGAAAGAAAGAGTAACAACGAAAACAAATGTGAATCCTTGATAGAGCTCGTGGCACTTTTTGGGGTATCCAGCGCCCCAAGTTATCAAGAGAATGTCCAAGCTATGCGCAAAGTGAACGGCGAGATGTTCGTTGATAAATCATTCTCATTAAATTAACCTTCAAAAGTGTCCGATAGAAGGGTATGATCGGTCAAGTCTGCCAGTTCCGAGCTGTCGTCGAGGAATCCATAATCATCTTGGTCGAGGTCTTCTTCCTGTTCCGATAAGTATTCGGCCGCTTCCTCCTGCTCTAGATATTATCTAAAAAACCGAGCAACTGGGTCGATAGCCAATTCGCCGGCGCTGAGACGGTCGCTGTGATATTTGCAATCTGGTGCATGAGCCGTATTGCCTTCTCGCATGATCAACTTCCAGGGTGCTAGGCAGATATAGCAGAACTGATATTCGCATAGCATGCCTAAAAGTAGGAAGACCCAGATCAGCTTTGTACTGTACAATTTGCGGAAGCTCCTGGCCTACTTACAGGTCATATGATCACAACCTCCATTCTTCTCGATCCCATGCCCGCATTGCGGGTTGGGGCATTTTTTGGTAGTCTGCGAGATCAATTGCTCCGAGGCTGCTTCTTGTTTTATTCTCTCCTTCCTCTCGGCGTCGTAGTCAGCACAGGTTTGGCCAGAGTGCCAAGGCATCTTGTGGGTGAAGCATGTCTTGAAGTGACAAGTAGTGCATTTCATGATGGGTTGGTAATCTCCTGTTTCATGGATCTGTCCAGAATCACAGCCGGAACCAAGACACATAGTGAAATTGGGCATATCGCGAAATGCGGCAAGGAGAGACTTTTGTTCGTATCTGGTGGACAAAATCAGTATAAGTCATGGATTCTCTCGAATGATCATATTCTGTTCATACCTCTCAAACACCTCTGGGGACGCCCAAATTTTGACAACATTGTACGGCAGTGGCTCGGGGCATTCGGGACATCGAACTTGGTCCCAAGAAACATCTGGAATCTGGGAGTCGATACTTTGAATGAGACAGCGTCGGCAGACCGTGGGGCTGTGATTGCAAAGCTCTGTGATCTTCTGCTCTGGGAAGTCTTCAATATACGACGAGTTCATGCAGACGCAGCAGTCAAATTGAGGATTGACATCTTCGTCAACTGATTCGTCCTCTGAGAAGCCGTCCACAGCTTGTTTTTCCTCTTCACTCTGAGCAGTGTAGAGCAATCTCACAAGCAGTGGATATTCTGACGACTCAACACTCAACCACTCATGGATAGCTTCCTGTTCTGCATTGCTGACTTCGCCCTCAAGGTTGGCAAGAAGTCTCAGTAGTCGGTCTTTGGTCGCTCTTCGACGGAATCGTTTTTTGTAATGACTGAGAACATCACGTATTTTGAAAACCCTATGCTGCGAGCATCTGAGTCCAAATATTCTTTTTGGCAAATCTTGATAAAGTTCTGCTCGAGCCATGGCGAACTTTTGGATTGAGATAAGTAGGAGGTTCAGATGGTGTAACTGTGTTGAAGCCAGCTCGCGAAACAAGAGGTGGAGAGTTTGTGGCAGGCGAACCCCAAATGGTTTACTTTCGAAAGGTTTGAGGTCAGTAATTATTGTACTGAATGAGATAGACGATAAGGGTTGTGAAAAAGTAATCGACCCAAAGCAGAAGACACGCCGAGAAGTTTTCTTTTGACGGTGGTGATGTTTTTGTTCCGCTTGGATAACTAATTTTGATGGGTCAAGGTGATGCCGATGGAAGCCTTGTAGACCGAGCGAGATGACTATTTTCTTTGTTTGAAATTGAAGTATTTCGACGGACGTTGTGAGGCCTTGAAGAAGATCATGGATAAGCTTGGCATTTGCTCTTGCTCTGGAAATAGCTTGGGCTGCTGGGAAAGGAGTGAAGAGTTTGGGCAGGGCGATTGTTGATGGTTTAAAATGAAATTGTGCAACTGATGGTAAGATTGTGACAAGTTCTTGTGTGGCGCCCCAAAGGCGGAGGCTCGTCAGAGAATTTGAATATGAATTGCCCACCGCCGTGTTCACCTTGAGCTGGAAGCTCTCCTTTAATTCTGAAGATGTTCGAAAATCAGAAGCCAAGGTGAGATATTTTCAATTCGTTTCATGCAACGAAGATGGCAAAATAAATTCTTTGCGGCTTCTACAGCAGAGATCTGCTGTACCAGCCTGTTGAGCACCAACCCCACCACAAAACATCCTGCTCATCTTTGCTACCACTTTATAATATCGAAAACAGCATTTAATCTAATTCATATATCCTCAAGATACCCCATGATTCCATCCCCACGTAGGCTGAGTTGCCGATTAGAAGCTGACTCCAGAGTCACCATATCCTCAAGCCAAACTCCCCTTCGTCCAATCAAACCTCACACCACAGCGGCCTACATCCTCATGTTAGCATTGCTTCCAGACAGCCTAGATGAAATATCCCACAGCAAACTTACAGGTCATATGAGCACATCCCGAGATCCTTGAAACCCACACCCCGCATTGTGGGCGTGGGCAACGCTGCGCGTACCGTTCCAAGTACGCTTCTGTTGCCAACTCTTCCTTCCTCCTTCGTTCTCTCTGAGCTTGTTCTGCAAGAATCTGCTGCTTCAGAGCTTGCTCTACGAGAACATCTGAGGTGATATCCCTTTTCTTCGCAGTTTCTTCGCCTTGCGTCTGTTCACTCCGAAGACGTTCCTTCGAAGCAGGTCTTTTCAGGGCTTGTTGCTTCTGAGCCTGCTCCTTCTGTGCCTTTTTCTTGTCCTTTGCATCTTCCAAGCCCAAAGCGTTGCGTGCTGCTTGGAAAGGTATTGAAACAAATTTGGCGGTCCATGCTAGCGCTACGACCAGGACCAGGAGGCCGACTACTACGTTATCGCAGACCAGCTGCATACACGCACCTACCGTTCCACCGACCAGGAAGAACATGATGACGACGGTAATCAGCTCCATAGGCGATAATAAAAAGCGACATATCGTTATTTCCATAGTTGTTTTCGACATGGTGATGAAGTGGGCAAGTTCCGGTTTGGTGTAAGAAACTCGAATTGCTCGTCTGACGTGTATGAAGTATCCTCGGGGCTAGAGAGCGCAAGATAGTTTAAATAGGAAGTAATGAAATAGTTTTCGAGACCAAGAATTACTATATATCATCGTGTACCTTCTCGAAAGCACTCTCGAGGACTCCGTTGAACGAACAACAAAGAAGAGCTCTCAACTCATCACGTGACAGAACCCCTTTGTCGATCTCGCTTAGGCATGAAGCCGAGCAACAAGGCAAAGAAAGCATTGTTACAAACAAAGGTCTCTCGACTTGCACATCGAAAGTTCTGGCCTCCCACAGTCATGGAAGAATCATTGACAGCGTACAACCACCACTCTGACACTGTCGTCGCACCTCTCTTATCCACCCTCCAAACCGAACTTCATTTACCCGTTACCTGCGTGCCTTCACCTGATGTGAAAGTCCGGTTGCCACATCCCATACCAAAATCTAGCCTCGTGCCTCAAACTAATCGAAACAAAATTCGAAAAACTCCAAGAAATCTCAGCATGTAGCTCCTTCATCTTGGTATTTTGTCTTTGAATACCGGATGTTTAGTTCTATCTCAAGTAAGCCCACGAAACCTAACAAGAAACTCAAGTCACGGAGTCTCACCGTCCGATTTCGAAGTAGACGTCTTCGGTTTCCCTGAATGTTCCAGTGATCTCAGACCCATTAACAAAGCGAGTCGGTAAGCGAGTGCATCAGATGTTTCAAATCTACAGAGCAGCCGATATGACGAAGGGAGTTCGACTATAATAGCTTCCTTACCCGTTATGAGAATTTGGGAACGGGGGATATCATGTACGATTGGATAGGAATCTCAGAATCAGGAGCCATGGAAACTATCCACATCTCCTATCTACAGACCTTGCCGCAAGAAGCACAAAGTTCGAAGATCACGGCTTTCATTCACGAGCACAGCAAGCCCAAAGGAATATTTGATGCATTTTGATTGCTCATCTCAGCAACCCTAATGGACGTCGTAAGAAATAATAGACCTCCACCATAAAACCTGGAGCTCTCCTCGCTTCTGTGCTCGATGTCACTATCCACCATAAGGTATCCGTATCCGTTGTTCCGAGGAGACAAATGCACGATCTCCTCGACTTTTGCATCTCCATCCTTCAGCAGAGATGCAAGTGAAATATCGCTATAAAGGCCTCACCCTTCTCACAAAGGGCCATGTTCTGCTTCCAAGGCCATCTTTCGTTAGCCTACTTAAATCAATTTCCTTCTCGGACGCCCTCAGAGCCCTGAAATTCGTCATTACGGTGCGCGCGACGTAGCAGGAAGCTGAGGGGGTTCTTACGACTTACGGCTGAGGGGCCTGACGCTGCATGTAAGAACGCGGGACAGCCACGACAGGCACGGTTGGCTTGTTCGGGTTCTTTGCAGAGCCAGAGACAACTCGTTCATTCAACGATCCAATAATTGGAGGTCTTTGAGTAGCTACGTGACCGGCAGGGCGCTTTCCATCTGCAATCGACGAAATAGGTGATTTGACTGGTCCGAGGGATGGGAACTCCCTCTGATCGTCAAGCTTGATCTTAGCCTTGGGACTTTCAGCTTCACCATCTGACTTGCTGACTTTGGTATCTGCTTTTCTCATGGACGAGGACGTAGTGCTAGCAATAGATCCAACACTCTCTTTCTTCGAATGGGCCTTGTCGGGTGCCGAGCGTTGTTTGACCACGGTATCGGGAGTTTTAGAAGATACTCTGGATTGGGGTAGCTTTGGTGTAATGGACTTCTCGTCGGCCTCTGGGGCCTTCGGTGACGTGGCTTTCATAGTGATGCTGTCACTTTCCTCAGGGGTTTCAGTCAGAGGTGGCGATGGGATGGTAGAGACGACACTGGGCTTGCGGCTCGGAAGAGTACTAAAGGACGTGTTCGTGCTCTTAGATGTGAAACCCATGCTGCTCTCGGTCTCAGCTGGAGAAGTGACCTCGAACGTGTCTGTCGAAGACTCGGTAGCAAAAGAAGCGTTGCTGCTATTGGACGGGCCAGCGAGGGTCGCATTCTCGTTTTTATTCTTGAAGCCTTGTTTCTTCTTCTTGTTCTGCTTACGCTTGAGCTTGTCACTGGCAACTTTCTCCCCAGAATGAAGAGCCAGATCAGTGGTTGTCAATGGAGCAGTCGCGTCATCTCCCTTGCACCCTGCAGCGTTGGTGCTTTCCAAAACAGGATCAGCGAGGATTCCAGACGTATGTGATTTAGTGGGTGTGGTAGCTGGTGTTGGGCGTGCTGGAGCTGACGTTGAGCTAACGAGCCTATGTTAGTAAATCGAATGTAGATAATATTTGGATCCACTTACGAGTCCTGTCTCGAGACCTGAGCCCTCTTGTTGTTGTTGTTGTTGTTGTTCTTCCGCTTCGAACCTTGACCTCCACCCTGAGAACTAAAAGAGTTCTGGCGCGACGGAGTCTTTGGCGGGGGCTTATCACTCTTCATTGGTGAGTTCTCCTTTCTGTTGTTGTACTGACTGGCCTGGGACATAGAATCGGCGTCACGACGGTTTTCATTCGGTCTGATTTGTGGGTTACGGCCATAATGATTCTCGATGCTCTCCAATGGCATTTGCATTGCTCCCATACGATTAAGTGCGGCGTTATGCTGAAGAACCTCAGAGACACTGGATAATAACCCGCGGGGTGGTGAGATGAAAGCCTCGTTGGATTGTCTGCTGAAGGTTCGGATGTGATGAGGAGCATCAACCGACGTTCTGCTAAGGTTACGGACATGATTGTACGGCTCTCGGAAGGAAGAACGGCGAGAGAACAGCGGGGAATGTTCAGAATCTCTGGGGATATTGGCATTACGGTTGGAAGCGTAGCTACGTTGGCTGGAATAGCTGTCTCCCCGATCCCGTGTTCTAGGGTGGTTAAGCTTGAGGGAATCAGCATTGTACCTAAAATATGGGGGTCATGGACAACTTACCGCAAGCTGACGACCACCAAACTCGATACCATTGAGCCTCTGGATTGCAAGACGCACTGAGCTCGGGTCCACAAACGTAACGAAAGCCTGTTCTGACTCGGTCAAGAAGCTGATACTTTCGACTTCACCACATTGAGAACAAAGCTCCTTGAGTGCGTGATTTTCAAAGAGCTCATACGGTGAGCTGCGCAAGAAGATCGTACGAGTGTTTTGCTCGCTCCTATCTAGCCTGCCTGGCAAACCCGAATACTGATACATGTGGATAGGTCCGCCTGCTCCTACTGACACCTGAAGCACTACATCGTTGTATGGAGATTGTCCAGGCAGGGCGTTGAACATTGGTGGACGTTGTTCAAGAGGGGGATTGAACATTGAAGCGCATTGCTCAGGCGCAGCATTGAACATCGGAGGAGCGCATTGTTCAGCATTGAATATCGGGGAAGTGCGTTGTTCAGGTGGAGCAGCGAACAATGCACCGTCTTGCTTCTCCATGGCTTCCAGGACTCGTGCGTCGTCGCTGATTCGTGCACGAGGAGTTGCATTGTTATCAGATTTCGCCGAGCGTGGCTCTTCAGGAGATGATAATTTCTCTGGAACAAATTTTGAACGAGCTTCAACATCATTTGTGGAGGCTCTACGGCCAAATGGAGTGGAGGTGGCTCTCGGCTGTTCGAGGGTCCCTACCATTGAATAGTTAGCTTATCTGGATACTTTAAAAGCGTGGATACATTTGAAGATGTCCTTACCGGCAGGAGATTCCGAAAAGGCGCGTTGCCCGACTTGCAAATGTGCTGGCGAAGCATTCTGGCTATTCAGAACGTATATGGGTTCAGCAGAACCAGCTTGATGCGTAGGTCTCGGAGGACTTGACTGGGGAGTAGCAGGAATATAGGCTCGACCACCTCGATTGTTCCATCCCTTTCCGCCACGGCCATTGCGAGCTGTGTCATTGGACCATCCACGAGCTCTCGCTCCTTCCATTGACCGGTTTTCGTTTCGCATATTGCTTGGTGGAACTCTGGGACCGAATTTAGCAGCCAGATTCCGTTGGTTCTCGACAAACTGGTTGTAAGTTTGGTGGGGTAGATGAGGAGACGGATGTCCTTGTCGCTGTGGGTCAATCATAGGATGAACCGGAGGGAAGTTGTGGTGTGGAGGCGGGTATATAGGTCCAGGGTAAGGGCCCAGCATGCCCACAGGACCACGAACAGAAGCCTGACGGCGTAGCTCTTGAACCCTAGCAAGAAGAACATGGCGATAGTGGTCAAGTCTGCAACCTAGAAAACCAATTTCTGTTAGGATCATCTCGGTAATGTTACCTCGATCGAAGTGGTCGAACAGAATTGTAAGGTCTTTGACGTGAGGGTTGTTGATGACAAGCCTAGGATGCGTTAGCATTGCACCTTGAAAGGTGAGAACATCATAAATAGATCGAGTGGGATAAAATGTCGATGGAGCACTTACTGTTCGTTGCGGAAAACCCATTCCTTGGCAAACTCATCAATCATAGGGAATTGTATCTCATCCAGCTCCTTATTGACCGTCGCAAGTCGGTGGAGGACCCAGTAGCAGAAGTGAGCTCCCTCAATCCAAATGTCAACCGCATCCCAGTATCTGTACAGAAAATGCCACTGCTCGCAGTATGTGACTGCTCTGGCCAGCTCAGGGAACTCCTTTGCGAGATTTTGTGCCTTCTTGACAACATCGTGTTCCATATTACTTCTCACGATTTGCATTGGCCACGGTCCATCCGTTGGGAGTTGTCGCTTTGGAAACCGGCCATTTTGGGTGGAAAAGGCACAGACAGCGTGATCAGGAGTCCACCAGTAGGTTGCTGGCATGCCACCAGGCCCAGCAGGACCGAGCGCTGCCATGGCATCAGAAGGCACAGACGCCTCAGACGATGCTGCCAGGAGTCAGCACCTCGAATGTTTGATATGAACAAGGACAATTTCGTCATTGCTCGGAGGAGAGACGGGACATTACCTGGTTGTGGGACGGTTGATATTGGGGGAGGCGTGAAGTGAGCTTGGGACGATTCGGGGATGGGAGCAAGAGCTCGATTGTTTGAGATTGGATGGGACATCGCGAGGAATCTTGCTATAAGCGCAAGTAGCCTGCGGAAAGATCGAGGAGAGAAAGCAACGAAGGAAGGAGCAGGGTGATGTGGTGTTGAAGAGGAAGGAGTGAAGTGGTTTCCCGGAAAGGAAGCGGAGCTTGGTAGAGGAAGCGAAATTCTGGACCGGGGGCAAGCACCAAAGTCGAGAGCGACGCAAGAGTGAATTTGAACCCATTCGAACCCGCTAGCAAATTTACACAATGAGACCGAGAGCACAATGGCTTGAAAGAAATGGTGGTCCTGGACCCCAACGGCACATTCGGGATTTTGGTGGGCGTAACAGAAGGAATCCTTTCAAAAGCGCCGAGGGGATGTTCTGGCAACTGTTGGAAAATATCAAGGAAACCGATTGTTGCTAATTCTCGCTGAGCTGGTACATCGCGATTCACCTTTAGATGAAAACCAGACACCACGAGGCATGAAGCATGAAGACCCTTCAGCCAAGCTTTGGGGAATTTACTTGGAAGCTCTAATAGAATGCAGCAAAGGTAGCTGGAGAAGTCCACCTAGGACTTTCCGCATTCTTCATCATTGGTCTGTGAAGTCAGTAAGCATGGTAGTATCTGAACCTTGCATCTCAAATCAAGGCATCCAAAGAGCGCACAAGAGCAATGAGAATAGGGACTAAATAATCAAGAAGGGAGTTTCAATGTACATATCACAAAAGAGCTGATGGTGTCTTGGGCTCTTCCAAACCCCACACATCGCATCGCCTTACGCTTTTCGTAACCTCATGCTGGTATCACATATTACTTCCATCTAGCTCTTCGGCAGATCCTCAATCATCTTCAAGATCTCCGACTCATTGTCACCCACAACCGCTCTTCCATTAGACCAATCAACAGTCTATTGAGAATTAGCATTCCGCCCGAGACTTCCGGTGCTGGTAAAACATACAACAGGTCTCTGGAAACTCTCTGAATTCTCCTTCAGCTTCCTCATCGCATCTGCCTCATCCCTCGCGCCCTTGATGATTGTGCTAGCCTTCTGAGCTCCGATGTATTCAAGGATGCTCTTCAATTGATCTTGAGTTGGCGGCTCTTCGGTGACTTCGAGCTCAAACTCTTGTCTTCTAGGTTGAGTCTGTGCACTGTGGTCGCTAGCTTGATCTTCGGTAGCATGCTCGCTGGCGTTGGCAGAGGCTTGTTTGAGCAGCGTATTCACCCTGATAGAAGCTGGGGATTTGGCATTGTGGAAGAGCGAAATCACGTCCTTTGTTTTGTGCTGCTCAATGGGTAGGTTCATTAGCATTGTTCTCAAACAATAGGTCGAATATTCCAGGAGCGAATCACTTTTGTACTTACAAATCTGAACATTGTGATGATTATTCTCAAATGTTGTGTTCAATTGATGGTATTGTAAGGATCAGCTGTCGTTGATAATGAGAAGCTCGATGACGTTAGGGCCGAAAATAATCCTTGCTGAGGCTGATTACCCCTGTCCTCTTAGCACCAAGCGGCCGTTGCTCAGGCCGACCGCGTAAATTGTGGACGTGTTGAATCGAGGCCCGACCTTCGAAGTGACAGAAAATATTCAAGACGCCAACATTCCATCCCTTTCCTCGCAGCCCAATCACCGCCCTTTCTCGAATACTGCAGATCGCCAGTATGCCGCCACTCGTCCTTCATAATGTTGCAGACGAAGAGCTGTACGTCGGCCAGGACGGGATACAAAGACCTTACGGACTGCAGTTCAGGTACGCCTCGAGCTCCAGCGCAATGCGACCCACCGTCCCAGACTATCCTGACTTCTCTGAAAACAGCAACGATGGAAATCCACCACCAGGCAGACCCCGACGAGCTGTCCCCGAGTCAGGCTCTTTCGGAAAGTCAACACGGCGCTCAAGATCGAGAACAGGCACACCAGCAGCAAAGCGTGAAGACCCAACTTTAGCAGCCGCCGATGCCATCTTCTCCCAGTTCTTTGCGCAAAAAGCTGCTGAGAAGCCCGAGGCGCCTCAGCGGAAGCAGTCGATATCCTCCCTCTCGCAGCCAAATCTGTCTTCGGCAGTTCCGCTTGTGCAAATCGATGGGAGCGCAGGTACTTCATCGCGATACGCAAAGAAAGAGCCACCGAAGGAGCCTACAGAAGTTATTCTACGAGGATTCAAGTCGACACAACAATATGCTGCCATTAGAGAGTACGAGCGAATTGGTGGCCGGATCTGCGAAGACTATCCTAGAGATGCTCCTCTCGAGCAGCGCCGCTACAAGTCGGACCTACGAGACCCAGCGTCATTGCGAAGAAGAGCCCTCACAGCTGAAGAGAAAGCAAAAGCCTACAAGTTTGCGGGAGGAGAGCACTGGATCAAAGTGACCTTCGAGTCCGCCGAGGCAGCAGAAGTCGCCGTCGAAGCATCACCCCAAACTATTCTAGGACATATCGTCTCTGCTGAGCTCTATCGAGGAGTACCCCCAACTGCAGACCAAGCCAATCCCGTGGACAGGCAAACACAAAGTCTAGGCGTAGCATCCGGTCACGACGCTCGACCAGGACGCTCATCCTCGACCCTGCCACGGTCCTTCGCCACCCCCTCAATGCGCGAGATTGGACGAGGCGCCAACTCTCTCTCCCCACCAGACTCAACAAACAGCTCCTCTCACACTCTCGACACCGCAACTCTTTCCTACACCTCCGCGACCGCCTCTTCTGCCACCCTGACCGGTTTCCGCTCCTCTGAGTCTACAGTTACAGCACAAGGCTCGCCAGCATTTTGCAGTAAATATATCCCAACCGCGAAGCGCATGAAGCTCCTCCCAGCGGAACAAGCTTTGTTACCCCAGCAAAGCTTTTCAAAGCGCGTGATGAGCAACATTCCACTGATCAGCTGGTTGAGCGCAGACATCATTGGGAGTGCGGTACCGAGAACTGAACAGGGGGACTTTGACTGGGTGAAGGCGAGCTTGTATTGGAAGATGGTTTGGTGGATTGACAGCTTGACGGGGTGGTTTGATGTCTGCGGGAATGACAAGGAGGATTAACTAGCACTTCTTTGGGCGATCTGAAGCAATGGTCAGAGGAGATAAATGGCGGAAGCAGAAGCAGGATACCCTGGTTTTGAGTTCAGCACGGCGTTATTGAAGGGGCAGATATGATGAATTCAAAGAAAGACATGTACAACTCATGGTCACCAGCATACAAAACAGGACCTTTCAATCATAATGAAGAATAAGGACGTCTCACTTTCAAAAAATCCAAGAATATAAATGGCATTAAGCGATTCTCGCCGTCTACAATAATCAAAACAGCCTACTTCAACTCGGGGTATAAGTAAGAAGACAACTCTCAATACACACTAATCAGACACAACTCCATCATCTCTATCATCAGTCACACTCCACCTTCTTTCCCTCTCCCGTTCTCGTCTCTCACCCACACTCTTCCCACTAACACTACCCTCCTCATCAACCGCCGCCTCGTCTTCATTCCCTTCCCCTCCCTTGTCAGGGATAGAGATCGGCACCACAGTCCTCACACTCTCTTCTCCTTCCCCGTCTGCTCCGTCATCCACTCTACCCTCCTTCTTTGGAATTTCCAAGCCTGTCCGTTCTGGAGAAGGACTGTGGTCTTCCAAAGGATCCCGAACCCGCTCTCCGGGCGTCGGACTAAACGGCCGTACGCCTCTTGGTCTGTTCAGGATGCCAGATGTGTTCATGTGTCCTCCTCTTTCAGACCACAAGCTCGCTACGTCTGTGTCTCGAGATACAGCGCCGGCGAGGGATTGGTAGTGGTTTGAGCCGTCAACTAGAAGACTATCGGATCTTTGGTGTTTAATTCCTGGGCCTTCCCCTGCTTCGGGGCCTGCCAGTATTGACCGATTCTGCGGTAATATGCTGAAGATCTTGGCGCCGTGGTTGGGTTGATCATGGCCGCCATCTTCGTTTGCGAATAGATCTCGACCTTTCTCAAGCAGTTCATCAAGACCACCACCGCTCCACCCCTTCCTCGCCAATGCCTCAAAAATATCCACCTCTGCTCTCACAAGTCCAGCACTGCACTCCACAATTCCCTTACTCATACTCTGCCCCTCCCTCAACAGACCCCTCGAATGCCCACCACTAAGTCCAGTCAACGCATCCAACTTTCCCGTCAACCCCACCAGATGCTCCCGAAACTTCCCCACATCCCTCTTCCGCTGCTTATGCAACCTCAAACCCTCCTTCTCCATCCTCCGAATCTCCTTACTCAATCCCCTCGCCGCCTTCTGATAACTCAAATCCTCCTCTTCCATCCTTCTCCTCCACTCATCCAGCTCATGCAGCAACGGGACTTCAAAATTCCTGTACACCGTCTCAGAGAGAATCTGCTGATGGTTCGCAATCAGTTGATGCACGCCGCTGGCAGCTAGCAAACTATCCGCGGTACAAGAACCCTTCCCTCCGCCTCCGACCATGAAACTGCCGCTCATGCCGCCATCGCCTTCTAAGCTCTCTGACCGCGCTTCTTTTAAGCGCGCACATGCTTCGAGTGCTGAGCCGAAGGTTGAGGCGGCGGTAGATAGGGAGGCGAGTGCGAGGCGGTAGGACTTGGCTGTGGAGAGGAGGTCGGAGTATGCGGTCTGGCTGGCTTCAAGGTCTGATTTTGAGAGCACGGAGTATGGCGGGCGAGGCGGGGGTGGGGGAGGAAGGTTATATTGAGAGAGAGGGTTTGCGGTACTAGCGTAGGAGTAGGTTGGGCTTGAGGGGACGGGAGGCAGTGCGCTTGGAGTGGGAGACGGAGGCCGCTCTTCTGAGGACATGGTGAGAGCGTTTGTTTATCTTTGTTGCCTGGTTGATGTGATAGCGAATGAGAGTCGAAGTCAGCGCGAAAGCGACGGCATTCGATGGAATGTATAGTACAAAAAATTGAAAAAGAGGCGGGAGAAGGCTGGGGAGAGTGATCTGGCCTTCCGATGACGACGCGTGATGTTCGAGAGGTGAAGGCTGTCTTCTGACAGCCCTGCTGGTGAAGCCTGCGCCAATTCCTTATCGGCTCGGCTTGCAAACAACAAGCTCCGATAACGATCCCTGCAACTTCAACCTCACCTCACTTCAAATCCAATTGACTTCTCTCCCTCTTCAACTTACTTATGATTCACGCCGCTCTCTTTCCCCTACTCCTGTGACCCCCCTTTTCCCTCTTGCGCCTACCTTGCCATCGACAATTGACCCATATTCCCAACACCAACCCCACCACGAACACAAAATGCCTCCACCAACAGCCCTCATCATCCCCGCCGTAAAACGGCACACAGCAACCGTGATCATGGCCCACGGCCTGGGCGACAGCGGCGCAGGCTGGGTCGGACTAGCAGAGAATTGGCGCCGCCGACAAAAGTTCGAGGAAGTGAAGTTTATCTTCCCCAACGCGCCCAACATTCCAATTACCGTCGTACGTCTCCTTACCCCTTCCTTACACAAAGGAACATAAAAACTAACAAAGTAACACAGAACGGCGGCATGCGGATGCCAGGCTGGTACGACATCGTACGTAGAGGCGAATCCGTCCGTCCACATTTCATTTATCTATATGCTCCTTCTCACAGAGGAGAAGACGACTTCGAGGGGAAAGATGCTAACGTCCCCACAGACCAATTTCACCGACCTACAAGCGCAATCCGACGAGGTCGGCATCACACGCTCCCAAACCTACTTCCACTCCCTGATCTCCACCGAAATCGCTGCCGGCATCCCCTCCACACGGATCATCTTGGGTGGCTTCAGCCAAGGCGGCGCCATGGCAATCTTCTCGGGTATTACGAGTAAGGAGAAGCTAGGCGGCATTTTTGGGTTGAGTTGTTACCTGTTGATGCATCAGAAGGTGCAGAGTCTGTTGCCGGCGGAAGGAGGCAATAAGGAGACGAGGATCTTTATGGGACACGGGGATAGTGATCCGTTGGTTAGACCCGAGTGGGGCCAGGCGACGGCGAAGAAGTTGAAGGATTTGGGCTTTGGGGTTGAGTTGAAGATGTATCGGTCAGTTCTCCCTTCCATCTCTACCTTCCTATTGCCGTTCCCGTTTTGATCAATAGAAATTAATGAGGAAAATAGCGGACTCGAACACTCGGCAGATCCAGAGGAGATAGATGATGTGGAGAAGTTCTTGAATGACACGATACCGCCGTTGGGAGATCAGCCTAGCCTTTGACTGGCCGATGGACAAACCCCGTTGCTCTACAATAATAGCACTCTCCTGCTGCTCCTCCTTACGCTCGTTGGAGCCGTGATCTCGTGGCTGGTTGTCAAAAAATGTACATATAAAAGTCGGAAGAGGCTCTCTAAGGAGAAGAAGCTATGAGAGATATGAATGAATGAAGCCTGGTTTACCAAGACGATGGTATTCGGTCTAGTACTGCCAATAGGAGATCACTATGACATTCTTGAATCTTTGCAGAGCCTGCCGAGCAGTTGCTTGAAAGTACTGAATAGCTCTGGTACAGTGGAGTAAAATTAAAGCATAACAATCTTATCATCCAATGTACACTTGCTGTCATTCCTCACCCCCCAAAGGACATTAGCTAAACTGAATAAAATATGACATCTGTCCTGCTCACCGTCGCATCACCATCTCGATCGCATCTGCAAATGGCATTCAAAGTGCCCGGACAATACTGCTCCAGTCCCACTCCAACCCGTCCTGGTTGCCGTACATCAAGAATTCGTCTGTCCAAGAAAGGTGTGGACGATGTAGGAGGATTTGTAAATACTACCGTGCTCCATCTGACACCTGCTCCTCCTCTGGCTTCTCCTCGTCGGGTTTAATGCAGTCGAATTCTATCAAAGCGCATAGATTTGAGTGTTTATACAGACTCGATCTTGCTACAGCAGGATTTTGGGTATGATTTTGCTTCCAATAAATCAGTTCCCTAATCTGCTTGTTTGGGAAGTTATAGGGCAATGCCTTCCTGTACTGTTTTCGACCTGATGAGAGTTGTAAGAAGAAACGTTTTCTTATTCGGAATGTTCCTCAAGTTGTGGTACATTCAGCGAAAAAGAGTATGGAGTCCCTGACTACTTGGATTGAATATCCCTCGAGTTTTGGAACATTAGAATTTTTATTTCTCTTCAATGTTCTATGACTAGAGGAGAATTGAGAAAGAGAATCGTGTTATTTATTAGAATGTTTCTCGAGCATAGCAAGTTGCACTCACGTAAAATAGACTCTCGACTTAAACGTTCCTCGGATTTTCCTTTATCGAGATTTGGAATTATATTGCGAGTTTAGAAAGAGGACTGTCGAGCTTATTTGGATGTTCCTCGAGTTTGATAACATTCAGTGGAACATAGAGTATATCTCGTCGAAATGGATTGGGCTCAAAGTATAGAGATGTTTCTTCCCTCACTGCCCTGTACCAAAAATGAGGATATCGCACTCTATGCAAGACTGGCAAAGATTCAACTTCCAAGACACCGGCAAAAACTCAGAATATTTGAACTATTTATCGTGTCAGGTCCAAAGTATGGCGTTGTATTACTCACTCACTGCATTGTCCCAGGAAGAGGAACATCATATATACTGCAAGACAAGGCAAAAATTTACTGTTTACGACATCGGCGAAGAATAACCTAGTAATAATGTGTTTAGAGCAGCCCAACTATTTATTCTCGTCGAACAAAATTTCAAAGTCTAGTAAGCTAAAGAAAAGGCTATTCTTTGCCATATTGGAAGACCAAGGACGGCTTGTCTTTATTCATTGCGGTATCGAGATATCGAGGTCTTGAGGCCAACATTTGGAGGAGATGCTGATATGGAAAAAAAAGATAGGAAATTACGTTAAAATTGGGCATAAGAGGAGGAGATATTGTTTTTGTCAAGAAACTTCAAACAATTTGAGGAAATGTTGAGTCAGATATTGTCCGGTGTGCTCGAGGGTTGAAGATTGACAGCAAAGGAAATGAGTTTATAGCTGGAATACTTCCTCGAGTCGTAGGGAATATATGCTTGCTTTCTTTGGTTAACTAGTCTTGCATCAGAAGTCGGTGTATAATAATACAAGTTGAAGTGGTAAGACTTCAAATACTATTTCGGGACCATGCAGCCTTCTTGGCCGAGGAACACCTGGTGCACACAAAATTGCAATCAATGCGTTAATAGTTGAATACTCATATATAAAGAAAGATCTTTTATGTATAGCACAAAACACAGGCTTGCTTATAGGCTGTGGGTAATGGTGTTGAGTTTCTTCGAGCTTGATTCCTTTGAACAATTCAAAGGCAGTCAAATAAGATTTGTAGCGACTTCAATATCCGAGCCCGAGACACTTCCTCTTCACACAGGCACTTTATCAAATCCTAATTGATCATAAAGCTCCTTCCTTCAAGTTCCAAATTCTCTTCCCCTTATTGCTCTCCGTAGCCTTTACACCAACACGAATTGGCAACAAATGCTTGAAAGTCAGACGTGGCAGTATTGCATCTGGCCTCTTCACTCAATCCACTAAGTTCTCATCCCTCTCCTCTTCATTCATAGGCTCAACCTCCTCTCTCGGTGCCTCATCAAAGCCCTTCGAATACGGTTTCACAGCTTGTAGTCCAAATCTCATGCTAGTATCTCACAGATACTGCACCACCATGCCGGATACAATGACCTGAATTTCTTCTCCTCGGAGACCAGCAACAGCACGTCCCAGAGCGATATTTTGAGCTGGATGTTTTGTGGCGAAGAGCGATACTTGGACGACAGGGAGGTTTAGGGGATTGGTTTTACCGCTGAAAGTGGCCAATACAAGGAATTGCCCCCAGTGCTCTCCCAAACCCAATAGATGACACCTACTTCAATAACTCCCTTTTCTCTGTGACAAACTACACCCCTTTCGAGAAACCCCCTTTCACTGACTTCTATTCCCAGCGCCTGAGTAAAGTTGCTGACCCGTACCTATTCCCTTATATTGGGGATTAGTGTAGTGTTCATTCTCATCTTGAGTAGCACCCTTTTCACCTGCTTCGAAGCTCTGATTACATCTTTTGCTATAACCTCTGACTCCTGCGAGCCTTTTATGAATGATAGTCTTTTCTTAGATTTCTCGAAATCAACCGTTCCGTCGCTGTATATAAAGAGAGCTTTTGAATCGTCGTGCTCGATATCTTTACTGTAATCTAGTGTCAAGACCTCGATATTGCTCTATATAGTTATTATATATGACTTGAATATTATAGTACGGTAAGACGTAATAACGAAATGGTTATAACCTTCTAAATTATAAATTATATATCTTATATTATAAATCTTATATCCTAAATCCTAAATTAATTATAATTATTAAATTTTATTAAAAAGGCTATAATATCTTTAATTCCTATTTCCTTCTCCCCTTATCTTTATCCTTTACTCTCCCTCTTCTTTATCTCTCTTATTTCCTCTTTCCCGCTCCTCTTACCTTCTTCTCTTAATCGCTTATATATATAACTTAATAAAAGGAAGGAATACTTAACTCTAGGTAAAGAGAGAGGGAGAGGAAGGGGAGAGAAAAAGGGAAGAGAGGAAGGAGGGAGAAGAAAAGAGGGAAGGAGAAGGGAGGAGAAGAGATTATTAAATATTTTTATTAGTACTTATATTTTAACTTACCTTACTTATAAGTTAAAATACCTAGATTTTACCCCTTTCTCTTCCCTTCCTCCTCTCCCCTTCCCCTCTCCCCTTCCCCTCTCTCCTCCTCTTTTACCCTCCTTATTAAGAGGGAGGAGGGGAAAGAGATAAGATTAAGTATATTCTATTAGAGGAGTATAAAAAATAATACTACTTAGGATTTCGGATTTAGTAAATATAATTTAGTATTCGTAATTTAGTATTTATAATTTAGTATTTGTGATTTAGTATTCGTGATTTAGTATTCGCGATTTCGTCTTTTAGGGGGTTATGATAGTTTCGTTACAAGGTCCTACTATAATAGGTGTAACGATCTCCAGATGCTTAATCCTCATTTTCTCGGCCCATTTAAATTTCCTGAATGTCTCCTCGTTTTCTCGATTGACAGAGTAGAAGAGGTTGTTGTAGACTTCTTGAGCTTCGGCGTGCAGTCGTGCATCACTAGACAAAGCGGACAAGAGGTTGGCTGTATCTTTGTGCACTTGGACTGAGAGCTGGTTTGCGTACTCGAAGATATTGATGCCGACCTCAGGGGGAATTGTACGGATTGATGCTGATTTTGTTTGGTTTTGAGTTTGTCCTTGGTCTCGACGAGGCTCTTATGGTTGTCGGTAGATGCCATTTCTGTTTGTTGACTGAAGTGAGAGTATTTTTGAATTTGAGAAAGTTATGAGTTAAGAGAGTAATATAAAGGAAGGTTACACCCCGGGGGATTCCGGTATATATAGCTTGTAGGTGGGCGAGAAGCCCTGTGCTTGTCAGTCTGTTTTTGAATCAGCTAGGCTGAATCAAGATTTTGCGGGGGTGAGTGACGCATCCTGCCAGGACGACTTGCTAGTGCATATTTGATACTCTGATTTCTATTACTTCTAGGCGTCTTGAATAGATCTTGAATATCGCTGTGGTTGAGATCTTCATGGGATTGCTACCGCTATATATCGGATTTTGTCCGAAGCCTATTACCTCTTTCCTAGGAACCAAGTCCAAGTAACCTCCTCTGGAAAAAATGAGTACCAGCCTCCAGGAGGATGTGATGACAGGATTCTCCCTTTAGTCCCCAGCCAGTGTGTCAAAAAAAAATCGATTAGTCAAGGCGAATCATGAATATTCATGATTTGATTTGATTTGATTTTGATTCGTATAATGCTTAATAAGGGTTGATTTGATTTGATTCGAAGTCATGAATAATCATGATTATCGTGATTTTCCTAACACGTGATTAAAGTAGCTTAAGGTTTATATTATAGCGGGGTCTATAACTATAAAATAGAGGGAGTATAAAAGTAATGATTTTTGACTAAAGAGCTAAGTGAGAGCCGTGAGCGGAAGCTCGTATTTTATCCAGCTTCGCTTAGATCACGTGGCATATAGCACGTGATAGCGTCTCCTAAATCCCTACTATAATGTTTTATAAGGTAAATTAAGAGCCTAAGAGTATATCTATTACTTATACTACCCTTATATACT